>JABGLZ010001020.1:191442-251881 GCA_014705045.1 Colletotrichum theobromicola
ACCGGGCCGTCACAAAGAGGCCACAAAAGAGGCCCGAAATCGCGGCCAAGTGTCCTGCAAAGCCACCGGCTCGGCCGGTTCAACGGTCGTTGCGGATAACAGCGAATGAGAAAAGGGCCGCATACGATTGGAGACCTCTTCAAGTTTGACGCTCGTCAGACAAGCGCGGTTTGATTGACAAAAGAAGAAAAATACCACTTCTTCTCACGAAAGGGTCGGGCCTAGTAAGCTGCTGTAGTAGCTGCGGAGGGACCAACACAGTCGCAGTCGACGGCGGCCACCCTCTTTCGAGAGTAACTTGTGTTTTGCCGCAAAACGCTGTGCTTCCTTCCTATGCACCCCGATAGGTTTGGCTGCAGCTCTGACGCTCGTCAGAACTGACTTGCTTCTCTGTGTCTTGTGTGCGTGTGTGGTCTACCGTGATTCTACAACTTCTCCAGCTCCCAGCAAGCACTCGCAGTGTACGGCCCGTCGCCTTGAAACCACAACTTGTTTGTCTCCCTTCAGCTCGTCTGCAGGAACGAGGCACACACATGATGGAATTGCCATGTACCTATTTTCCTATCCTATTTTCTACTCTCCAAGTCGATTCGCTGCGATGCTGGTGAAAACAGCGTGGCGGAGCCCCCGGTATGGCGGAGGCTGTGAAGGGAAAAAAACCAGAGGTCTCTCTTGCAAGGGGCACGACAACCAACCAACAACCGCGAGAAACGAACCAACCGGCCCCCAAACAAGCCAAAACCTGCACGAGAAATCCACGTTTCTGACGATGAATCGACGAAAAGCAATTCGACACGCCCCAAGCTCCTCAGGTCCCTCGACAGGACGGACGCCCACATCCACACCACGATCCTATCCCCTTCTCGGACTCTGATCCCCTTCTACCCAAGTGAACATCATTACAGCCCCCTCCTTCCCCCCCTCCTCCACCACTGTGATCGAGAATAGCACGAGAAGGAAGCCAGTGCCCGCAATCTAAGGTTGTTCCCGGCCGCCACTCCCGCTTCGAGCACGCGAACACAAGTCCACCTGATGTGTTTGTGTGTGTCCCTCCTCCCGTAGCCCGTTGAAAAACCAGCAGAAAGAGCTTGCTTCGGATAGCCTCACCACCCCTCTCCTTCCCCCTCCCCCCCGTCAGGAACAAGACCAGCCATACCGTGTATCTGACAGCTTAGCTTCCTCTCAGCCCCCACGATGACTCAATGGCCAAACATTGATCGAACCTACCCCTCGGCTCCTCGACCCTCACGCAGGCCCGTTTCGATCGAGAGACAGAGAGATAGAGCCTGGGTACAGGCCCGAACGAACGAGGCAGTGACGTCGGGCCCTGCTTTCAACCGCACACCGCTCGAAAAGAAACAACATCGTCTTCCCCCCTCCCTGGTCCTCCGTCCTCTTCCCCGGGGACCAGAGAGACGCTGCCAATACACTGCCCCGTTTCCGTCCCCTACGTGAACCCCATACGTCCGTAGCCAGAACGAGAGAGAACCAGCCTCGCCGTACAGTACTCTGCTCTACTTCCTCGATCCGAAAAAAGAAGACTAAGAAAGTCAGCCTCGCCGGGCTGTGTACAAGCCATCTCGCCTTGCCTCGCCTCGCTTCTCCTCACCAGCTCCCACCAACCACGACCGTCCTTCCCTCCTCCCCCGCATGGTCTCAATCTCGCGTGACGAGCAGCTACGGGGCGTGAAACAAGCGCAGCGCAGTGTCGTGGGCTATAGACATGGGAAGGCAATCCCATCCCCACGAGGGAAAGGGGGGGAAGGGGGGGATAGAAGAAGGAGACCCGAGATACTTCTCGAGGTTGTACACATACACATCGGAGAAGGCAAGGGGGGTTTGGAGTGTGTAGTTCCTGGTGATAGGAAGCCGCAGCACCAAAAGGGCAGACCCAGCCCAGCCGTGCCCAATGCTGCTTTGCCCGGTCGTCGTCCTCCTCCTCCTCCGCCGGCGAGAGGTCCCCGTTGGCCGTGGGGCACCAGCGATG
Source organism: Colletotrichum theobromicola (assembly GCA_014705045.1). Classification (NCBI taxonomy): domain Eukaryota; kingdom Fungi; phylum Ascomycota; class Sordariomycetes; order Glomerellales; family Glomerellaceae; genus Colletotrichum; species Colletotrichum theobromicola. The sequence goes on from JABGLZ010001020.1 coordinate 193,430, forward strand.
ATGGAGTCAAATTCTACGGCGGCCCATCACGGCGGCCGGCTAATCAGTCGCTCCCTGGCGAATGGGCATCCAACGTACCGATTTCTCGGAATGAGGCCAAATAGCTGAAGAGCGAGCAACGAACACCCCGGGACCCAATGGTCGTTTGACGGTGCCATTTTCCCCCAGCATTGGACAATTCGAAATATCCTCTCGGTATCGTTCCACGGTAAAGCTCATCACATGCTTCGTGCTAGTAGTTGCCGATTGCTCTTGTCTTCGTCTTGAGAAACTGGAACAAGTCTGACTGGATCCGGGCGCAACATTTCCCAACCCAGCTCTGGGAGATTTGACTTCCCAACACCCATCACAAAGGGGGACAAATCACAGAGGCCAAACGTGCCGGATCGCTACGATGTCGGTGTGAGCAATCGAGTTCCAAACCAACTCTGCAATCTCGTGATGGTGACATCTCGGCAGTTTCGGAAATCCCTCTCGTTGTCGAGCGAATCACATGCCATCAATCGTGACTCCTTACTGTCCTCCTTTCATCACAGAAGCCCTCTGATCTGTACAAACTCCACGACCGTCATCCTCTCGGGGTCTTGCCCCTCCCCCATCGATGATGTCTGCCAACGCCATTCCGACAATCAGTCGAGTCAGCACGTCAACAACTCGGCGTGACTAGGTGGTACCTTTGGACTTGCTCAGTCGGTGAGGACGCCTTTGACAGAAGACCAATACGTTGTTGGAAGTCCTGTCAGTACCGACTCGACTCACCGCCGTAGGCCTTGCGTCTCCCAACCATTTCACCGATCCCTTCGTTCTCATCCGTCTTCACGCGAATGTGGAAGCCGTCTCTTTGACTCACGTCGCGAGTGCGGTGTCGTTGGGTTAACCGTTGGGTGACGCAGCCATGTCTCACCCTCATCTCCTTCAGACAACACTAGGCCACTAGTCCTTTGACCAAAGTGATCCAGGTAGGTTGGAATATCTTTGAATTAAACATTTTGGAATTCAATAACGCTACAGCTAACTACATCTTATGTGACGAATCAAGTGTGTACCCGTGGAAAAAAGCCCTGCTCCCGCCGTCGCCGATGCTTCGATGGATCCCAGAAAGAAACGAAAAATGAATACACGGTGGCCTCCCTTAGGTAGGACTCGAGGAAAACTAGGAAAAAGATGAAACGTACAAAACAATAATGACCGCCCGCAGAGAAGCCGCCACCCGACGTCGACTCGTCATGTCGTGGGGATCATTCGTCGACCATGCGTGATTATATTGTCACCACCAACAGCGACATACCAAACAACGAAACCACAGACGCATGACGCTGAACTCGGGTAAAATGGTTTCCATTCTGGGATACCAGCGGCAATGGGAGGCATATAAGCGTAACAGGAAGAATACGTGCCTTTGGGCACCAATGATGTATGTTCCGGGGGTATAATCATCGTGAAACGAAGACATCGCTCACCTAGGAGTGCGGAAGGATCGCCGAAAGCTGCACACCTAGTCACCATGTCCCCGGACCCCAAGAGGGGGCCCATCGCAACGTCTGCCAAGGGGCGTTCACTCACCCCGGTTTGACAAGCTGCGAATTCAAGCCATGTGCAGCTTTGAAACATCGCCCCCAACCTGCGGGCGTTCGTTCTCCTTTTTTGCTCCACGAGCATCGTGACCGCTATTTCGATGAACGACCTGTGAACGAAATTTGCTCATTTCAGATGTGGACATTCTAAGCGCCCTCGAGAGGCTGCACAAAATTGTAGTTGAAGTCCAGGAGGCCATCCAGCATCCAGTGTTGCGGGTCGAAGAAGTCGTAATTCGTCTCGCCATAGTTCATGCCGCTCAGCATGTTGTTCGTTGACTGGTTTCCGAGTCCACCAGAGGCTCCTGGGGTGAGGGCGCCATTGGAAGCGAGCAAACTGTTCGCTTGCAGTCCTTGGGTTGCCGGCATAAGAGTGCTGTCCAGATGGGTCGATGACGCCGAGGACTCGTTCGCTGAGTCTGGATTAGTAGGCTGCTTCAGGGCTATTTGGGGTGGCACGTAAGTCAGTCATCACAGTCACACCGAAGCAGAGACCTGGATGCAATGGCTAGGGCGCGAAAGGGGAGAAGGGGCTGGGAGTGTTACCATCGAGTGACCCTCTACCTTGGGCCTGATACTCTTCTCTCCATCTCCAGACGGAATCAAAAACGAGACTCATGCTATGGCGACATCGCACCTTGAGCTGCAGTGTGTCGTCAATGAGAAGCGGAGAATCATCATTGTCGTACGATTGGTTGTTGTCGAGTCGGGCTCCGTTCCACATTTGGACCATTAGCTCGGCGAGGCGCCACTGAAGATCATTGTTCACGACGCTTGTCGCGCGAATGGCGTTGATAGTCTGGTGGAAGAGGTTGCGCCCCCGGTCGAAGTCGATCGTCTTTGAAAAGAAGGACCGCATGAGCTTCAGGAGAGCGAAGCCGGCTGCAATCAACATCTGCTGGATGTAGTTTGTTGCATAGAGCAGAATCTGCCCAGGTGAGTTTTGCCCAGGCGATGTAACCTTGTCAACCTCAAGAATATTATCCAGAAAACTTGTTGTCGCCCTCCAGAGACCCATCAAGTCATCGATGTATCCAGGAGTTGTGCTTGAGTCGAAGAAGCCGGCCAATCGCAAGTGAAGAGCAGCAGCTCTCATATGCAAGTTGACGATGGGACCCAGATGCTGGGAGAGGATCGAAGCTTGCAGTTCGTTGAAGTCCTTGCGGTAAACTCTCATCAACATTGCCCGGTGTTCATCTCCGGCGACTCCTCTCGGATCACTAGCATTGCTGTACATCTCCTTGGAGACCTTGTCACAGAATCTCTCGACTTGAAGTCTCGCCTCGAGTTCAGGGGTCAGCCGGAATGGTCCGTCCTCACCTCGTCGAACGGCCAGTGTCCAATCGTAGAGGGTTGAAGCAGGCTGGCCGTAGCCAGTACCTATGCTTTGAGCGACAATGTTGCAGACGGCCCAGGTCTGGACGCGGTCATGAAGTTGCTCCTTGTTGAGATCTACAGACACACGAGAGAAGTCCTGGCTGTGATTTGGCCTGTGAAGACCAATACCCGTCGCGACCTTCATCATGACACCACACAGAATATGTGTAGGGTCAGCACTTGTGGTACTCGTGGGAAGGGGCCACGTGCACAGCAGGCAGAGAGCCTTGACGACGAAGTAGCTGCTGGGCACATCGCCAATAGTGGACCACAACAGCCGCGTCAGAGGGCCAGATATTGACGTCAAGAGGTGCGTGTCGGCGCTGTACCTGCGAGCCGCGACTGAGATTATAGACCAGAAAAGCAGGGAGTGCTGCTGAAAATATTGATCGGGCGACTGCGTCGGACTGAGGAATGGTAGAAACGGATGGTAATAGGCGAAGAACTCATGGAAGAGCTGGTTGACCGAGTCCTCGGTCAACCGCACATTTTCCAGCTCGTGAGTGTACCGTGGCAAGCTGTACGATCCTCCTCTCTTAAGATGTAACAGTGAGGAGACAGCCTCATCGGAGCCCATGAGGGACGGGTTCCGGGTGTGTGTGTAGACGCTCGTCGCAACGGGAGACTGGAGGTCCTCCTGGTCATCCTCGACGGTGTAGCCCTGGTTTTGGGCGCGTGCGATGTTGCGGCGCAATCTCTCGATCTCCTTCTCCATCTCGGCATGCTTACTACGCTTTCCGATGCGCTTGAAGTTGGACTCGATCTTGCACTCGAGTTTGAGACGATTACACCTTGAGCAACTTTGAAAGGGATCTTGTACGACGTCGCATCGTAACTGTTCCAATTGAAGTCTCGTTAGTTGAGTGACTCTTCTTGCTGTTGTGCTGCTGAGGGTGACTCACCTTCTGCTGGCGGCACTCGTTGCAAGCGCGCTTCACGCCTGGCTGGCGCTTCTTGGAGTCAGGCTCGCCGTCCTGATCGTCGTTCCCAGCATTGCTACCGGGACTACTATCGAGGGCCATGCTGCTACGCTTCCGCTTAGGAGGACCGTTATTCGCATGCCTTGCGCTCACGGGGCTTGTGGGCGATACGGGCGTGGCCCCGCCGGCAGACATTATGGCCGGACCGTCCATGCAGGGCACCGGAGGGCGGAAGGTTCGGTCGCGCTGAGACAAGACAAGACACAGACACAGCACAGGCGGGATCGGGGGACCCCTCCCGGGCCGGGCGTGGCGTGAGGTGCGAACGGAGGTCGCAGGAACAACTCGGCAATCGGAGATCTCTCGAATGGTGAGCTGGGCTCAAGCTCACTGGGGCGGCGGTCCGGTGTCGCGACGAGTGTGTTGAATTGTTGATGTGAGGTGGGAGCTGGTGTGGCCGAATGCGGAGGGCGGGGAGGTTTACAATTTTGACCTGAAGAGCGAGGCAAGAGATTTGCGGTGGCCCGGTGGATAAGGAAGGGACTTGGGGGCCCTGGGGGTGCGTCTGACTCCCACGCGCTGTTTCTTCCTTGGCAGTTGGATGGCTTCTTTGGGGGCGCTGATGGGGAGCGAATGGCTGGTGCGCAGTGCATGATTGGCTGCTTTGCGCTGGTGAGTCCTCGTTTTCCCCCGCTTGCAGCTTTCTGCAGCGGGCGGGGTCGAGAAACGGTATGGAAGCCGTTCACACCTGCCAGCTTCCCCAAATGGCATAGTGCCCGTCGGAGGATTTGCACCCGATTGAGTCTCACGGAGGTAGACTTGGGCACGCACCTGCCACAGCTGCTCGTGGCTGGACGAGCCAGTGCACAGACATGTATGACACGCCCAGGAACTCGCGGGCAAAAGGAATAAGCATCGATGGCCAGGGACGTCATTCAGTGCATTGGAACCGACCTCAACCTCCGATATCGTTAACCCATCCCTCCAGATATCCACTCTGGCTTTCAATGCAGCTGGAGAAGAGTTCCACGACTCCGCTGGTTCCTGCTCTGGTGCCAAGCGTAAGCGCTCCATCCGTGACAACACAGAAACCAAAAGTGGAAACTGCGGGTGTCAATTCGTCTGCTCACAGTGCACTTGTCCTGTCTGGCAGTGAAGCACTTGGGATTGACTGGACGAGAAGTGCAGTTGCGGTTGGAAATAATGGGGCCTGTGACTAAGCACTCACGAATGGACCCACACCTGCAGCCTGCCAGCAGAATTGGATGATGGAGCTATGCATCAAGGTAGCGAGAACTCTCGTGAGTAGACAATCCCATCAGACGAACGGTCTCTGGTCGACCCTGAATCCGCTCCGAGATCTGACTCGTGGCCGCTTTCTCTCAGCTCAAACCTTCGCTAGATTGCCTCATTAGAAATACCGACGAGCTGGAACTGCTCCGTACTTCACTTCTCCTACCCCGCGCCGCAGCTTGAGCATTGAACCTGCCAAAGTCCAAACATCATGTCCGAAAAAGCCGGAGCGCGGGCAGGGAAGACCCCGAGGAAAGTCGAGCTTGCACTGCCGCCAGTTTACCAAGGAAGCGGATCATATACGGAAGCTCGCAGAGGAACTCGTGACGTACATTTTGCCGTCCCTGGCTCTGCATCCCGACGGACACCAGGTGAGCTGCTACTATCGCCGGCGAGAAACGACAGCCAGGACTGACGGCCGCAGTTGAGGTTATTCAGGTAGACACGACAGCAGTGCCTCAGCCTTTTCTTGACCCAGCAGTGCTCAAAAAGTCGCAAAAGTCCTAATCCGGCTTTCCGCTCTCCAACATTTCAAGGGCGCTTTCCGCATAAGGACAAAGTCACCTGCAGCCATTAAGATCGAACAAAGGGCAATCGGAGGTTCTTCTTTCATCACTTGGTATTGACACCTCAGCATCTCGTGGGCGCATGTGGCCTTGAGCTACACAAATTGCAGCTACGATGCTGGACTAATGCTCGACTGTGTGACCATCGAATGCATTTGCGATACGACCCGCGTCTCGAGCAGTCTTAGCCGGTCAGGTTCCTATCCACAGGTCTCACTTCGCGACAGGACCGTTCAGAATCTCATCGTGCCAGGGTCGATTTACCCTCATCTTACCAACATGCGGGTGTGGTTTCATGAACGCAAAATCCATGTCGTGGTGACCCTCGCCGAAAACTCGGAGGCAGCAGGGTGGTCCCGCGACTCAATCGCGCACGCATTGCATCCCTAAGGACAGCCAACCGACTCGGAACCCGACCTTCCACTGGCCCTCGGTTGCTTCCGGCTTAACTCCTAAAGACTCCAAAAAAGACCCACTCACAAGGAAACAAGACGTTGGTGCCAAGCAGTTGGAATTGGAACACTTGTATCGCAGCGAACGAGCATCTCGGGGAGATCGCGCCACCCATTGAGAAATCAGTTCTCTCTGACCACTTTCAGTCGATGATTGGACGAGCAAATATTACAACCGTTGCTAGGGGCACTACAGAGTTTCAGCTGCGCAGACGATGCAGAAATGTCGGTCCTGGACAAGGAATCTGTTTGATGGGCCCCTCCAACTGCGGCACAGCACACATGCGCGGGCTTCCGGCCGGCGATGCGAACCAACTGGTCACACAAAATCGACGGGTCCACTCCGGGTCCCTGTCCGTACCTCCCCCCGATCCCACACCCGGCTGGGATGCGCCCGGGGCAATCGCCCAACTGTGCTGAAGGATTCGGAAGCAAATTGGTAATGACGGTCATTTTAGGAATGCGAAGTCAGAAGCACATGGCTAGGCAGTCTCAGAGTTTCTCGCCGTGCCCACTTTCCGAGTGCGGGGTTCCGTGCACTAGGCGTGGCTTCGAACTTCGGCATGTCGAAAGGGCAAGGGTCCAAAGGGCACCCCAAAAGTGTTCCTTGTCGATCAGTGGCTAGTCCGAACGGCTCTATAAGAATCAGGCTGAACTCCTCGCTCATGTAGCTTTAGAAAGGGACTTTGTAGTACTTGCTATCTGAACCCTTTTCAAACCCTCTTTCAACCCTCTTCCGCCCGTCGACTCTCACAATTAAAGTTCAGCCATGACGAACACAACCAATGGCTCGGGAGGCTTCACCGTCCCTTTCCTCATCGACGGAGAGAAGGTCTACCCTGAGAAGACTTTCGAAGTAGTTTGTCCCGCTACCGGTAAAGCTGTTCACAAGTGCGGAAGTGCCACTGAGAAGGATGCCATCGCAGCGGTTGAGTCTGCCGCAAAGGCTTTCAAGAGCTGGCGCAAGACGACGCCCAACGAGCGCAGGGACATCTTCCTGAAGGCAGCCGATATCATGGATGGTCGCAAGGAGGAGCTGTCGAAAATCATGTGCGACGAGACTGGTGCTGCTAAGGGCTGGTCCGACTTCATCCTTGGTCTCGGCATTGGTTGCTTCAGAGACGTCGCTGGCCGTCTTGTGACCGTTGAGGGTACTGTCCCCGCAACCAGAGATCCGGACGTGAGCGCCATGGTTCTGAAGGAGCCGTATGGTGTTGTGCTCGCTATTGCGCCTTGGTACGCCACCCTCATCGCGGCATACTTGACGTCTCAGCTGACCCCCTTGGCAGGAATGCGCCTTATGTCTTGGGCGCGAGAGCAATCGCATTCCCCATCGCTGCCGGAAACACTGCCGTCTTCAAAGCTTCAGAACTCTCACCGCGGGTTATGTACGAATTGGCCGACTGCCTTCACCAAGCCGGTCTGCCCAAGGGTGTCCTGAACGTCATCGTCCACGAGCCCGCCAACGCGGCAGTCATCACCTCGTCACTCATTGCGCATCCCGAAATCAAGAAGATCAACTTTACGGGCAGCACCAATGTCGGCCGCATCATCGCTAAGCAGGCCGGCGAGCACTTGAAGCCCGTCTTGCTCGAGCTCGGTGGCAAGGCCCCGGCTATCGTGTGGGAGGACGCCGACCTCGACCTCGCTGCTAGCCAATGCGCCGTTGGCTCATTCCTCCACGGAGGCCAGATCTGCATGAGCACAGAACGCATCATTGTGCACAAGAAGGTCTCCGAGCAGTTCCAGGCCAAGCTCTCCGAGTCTATCAGCAAGATCTTCTCATCAGAGTCTGACGCGCCCGTGCTCATCAACCAGCTTGCCGTCGAGAAGAACAAGAAGCTCATCAAGGACGCCGTCGGCAAGGGCGCCGCCGTCGTTGCGGGCAATGTCGAGGCAGAGGAAGTGTCCAAGACAAGGATGCGCCCCATCGTCATCAAGAACGTCAACACCGAGATGGATATCTACAAGACCGAGTCCTTCGGGCCTTCAGTGTCACTTTTCGAGGTGGACACCGAGGAGGAGGCTCTGAAGATCGCCAACGATACCGAGTACGGCCTGACGTCTGCCGTCTTTACCGAGAACCTGCGGACTGGACTTCGTTTTGCCAAGGAGATTGAGTCCGGCGCTGTCCACATCAACAACATGACTGTTCACGACGAGAGCGGCCTGCCCCACGGTGGAGTCAAGTCTAGCGGCTTTGGTAGATTCAACTCGATAGGTTTGGATGAGTGGGTGAGGACGAAGACGATCACCTACCGGAACTAGGTTTCTTCCCCAGCGAGCATAGAATAATAATTACATCCCAAAGTTCGAAATTTCAGACTTGGCGTATCATCATCTGCTCAAGGTTTATCACCGTGAAAGTTCCCGTCGTGCTAATTCATGCCCATTCTCATGAGTGCTAACACGTGGCTGGTCGCCTCAACGCTCCTCTTTTCTACGAAGACTATCGGTTGACTAGTTTGATCAACGTTCCCGCTTTGGGTTCACAAACGACGATCGTTGAGATCAACGGTTGAACCTGCATCGCTGGCTGACAAAGATTTGCGGGGGATTCTTCAGCAATTACACTATCGAAACCAAACACTGAGGCATGTCACACGGCCGATCGATTGCTCCAGGCTGTCCTGATTGCTACGAGATGTGAGTGGCTCTGACGAACTGAAAGCCTCTAGTTACCGAGGCTCGAAGCTGACAGCCGTTGAGAGCTCAAGCTACGCGCTTCAGACAACAAGGTAGGCCAATGGTCCACCATTGAGTAGGTTCGAGGATTAGCTCCGAAACTTGTTGTCTCGAGTTCTCCTTTCATCCAGAGTTAGCTTAGCCCTTTCTGCCAAGCATCTTTGAATCGACGCCAGCCACGCTATATCTTTTTTCCCTTATGAAATTGGAACCGACTTGGTCGGAGCTGGCGATGGTTGACTAAGACTCAGACCCAGCGTTGGATGTTCCCCCGGCCAAGGTCCCCTAAGTCCCCGACCGTAAGAGCGACTGACACGGTCGAGCTGTACCTGGTAAACTCCCCTAACTCCCCTGGTACTTTGGCACTATGTAGAAAGATATTTCCGAATTCCACGGAATCTCAATTATCAAAGATGCAACAGATTCAACGGCGAGATGTCCGTTGGAATGATGCTTGGTGCTTGCTGAGCTCGAGATGAAGGTGGTGACGAGGGAATTCAGGACTCTGGTCTCGTACCAGTGTTGATAAGATAAGCGATATTATGGTCCGTGCCGCTCCCTGTGGGAATTTCCACGCTAGCGGGCTTGTGTGACGGAGCTGCAAGATCCTAGCATCAGAATTTCGAGAGCCTTCAGACTTTCCTGTGTCAAATGGCATGACGTCCAATTGGCGACACTTTGCGCCATGCTTCCCGCACGGGCTATTCGACCAGCCCTTCGAGTGATCCCGAGTCTGCGAAATGCATCACTGAGACCTCAACAGCTTCAAAAGAGATGGTACTCCGACAAGAAGCCCCCCGCGCCCGCGGCGGCTAGCCCCGAAGAATACGACCATCGGAAGCTGGGCGTCCAGCAGGAGCTGTTCACCACGTCCGTCTACAGCCCCGGCTCCCCAATCTTCCTCCCCAATGGCACGCGAGTCTTCAACCGCCTGGTGGACTTCCTGCGACGGCAGTACACCTATTACGGCTTCGACGAGGTCATTACGCCGAACATCTACAAAAAGTCCCTCTGGGCGGTGTCCGGCCACCTGCAAAACTATGCCGACGACATGTACACCGTCACCAGCCGTGCGCGCGCTCCCGAGGCCGCGGCGGCGACAAGCTGCTGTGGCGATAGAGAGGCCCCTGAAGAGGGCGAGGGCGCTGAGCGTCGGCTGGCGGAGGGCGAGGACGACGACTACGGCCTCAAGCCCATGAACTGCCCGGGGCACTGCCTCATCTTCGCCTCGAAGAACCGCAGCTACCGCGACCTCCCCATCCGTTACGCAGACTTCAGTCCTTTGCACCGCAACGAGATCTCGGGCGCCCTCAGTGGCCTGACGCGAGTGCGACGGTTCCACCAGGACGATGGCCACATCTTTTGCCGACCAATCCAGATCAGGGAGGAGGTGTTCAAGACGCTCGACTTCATGAAGACTGTATACGGGGCCCTGGGCCTGGACTACTTCGATTTTGCGCTGTCTACCAGACCGGCAGACCATTACATAGGCACCGATGCGGAGTGGGAGCGCGCAGAGGCGCAGCTGCGCGATGCTCTCGAGCAGGCGGGACTGAAGTACACGATCAAGGAGGGAGACGGCGCATTCTACGGCCCAAAGATCGACGTTATGTTGCACGACTCCGACGGAAAGTCTCACCAGGCGGGCACCATTCAGCTTGACTTCCAGCTCCCTCAAAGATTCGAGCTCGAGTATAGCGCACCTGCGCCAAAACTCGAGGCCCAGGGCGTGCCACTGGAAGACGTCGATGCGGCAGAGCTGGAGCAGAACGGCCTGGTGACGCCCGTACTGATTCACCGCGCCATCTTGGGATCAGTCGAGCGTCTGATGGCGCTCTTGATTGAGGAGTACAAGGGCAAGTGGCCGTTTTGGCTGAACCCACGCCAGGTTGCAATTCTGTGCCTCAACGACACCGAGCCTGTTTTGCAATGGGCTTCGGAAGTCAAGGACGTCCTGACGGGCCATAGTCATGATAGGGCAAGGCAACCGCGGCCGACTGGCTTCGCAGTTGACATTGATGCCAGCAAACGGCCGCTGTCCAAAAAGGTCGCAGAGGCGCAGAGCAAGCAATACAGCCTCTGCGTTGTGGTGGGCCCCAGGGACGTCGAGGGCGGAACTGTCGCCGTGAGCGACCGGGGGGCCGGCTACAAGGGGAAGGCTAGCATGAGTCCCGGTGATCTGCTTGAAAAGATGAAAGAAATGGCGGCGACATACCAATAGACGCACAACTGTGTATAAACATGTACAACACACAACCCCTTCGAGGAGGTTGGCTTGGCATTGGGAATTAAACTCATGATGCTATGATGCCAATGAATTAAACAGCATGAAACCCTCCTTCATTAATCATTTCCGATTTGCGCATCATTAGCCTGCTCTTGCAACTGATCTCCATCTTCAACCCTCGCGCCATTGACAAAACTCCATGAAGTATCTTGATGCTTGGCACGCTCATCCGACGCGATATCAACGCCTCAAACCTGCGTTCACCCTACTAATCAATGCACTATCAGCACATTAGCACAGTCGAATCAACGAAATGCGATACTACGTCGGGTTGACTGACTGATTCAGCGCTTGAATTTCTCGTCCACCTCCACGCCACTATTCTCGAGGCGCTCGACCATGGCCCGCCGTTCCGCAAGTTGGTCGCGCATGAATTCGACAGTCCTCTTCAGAACCAATCCCTCCGAGCGCCCCTGACCCTCGAGACCCGGGACCAACTCCGTCAGCCTGTCGAAGCCCTCTCTGATCGCCTGGCGTCGCTTTTGTTCTGTTCATAGGAGGTAAGAATATGAGTTTCGAGCCACAAGGGCGCATGCGTCTCTGGGTTCACAACGCTGCACAGGAGGTCGCATTCTGTACAGGTTGAAATGACGAAAGCGGGGAGGGATTCCGTACCAGATGCGATGTGGTTCTGCTTTTTCTCGGCCTCGGTCAGGCGAGGCTTCTCCTCAGGCTGGTCGGCATCTGCGGCTCCTGCCGGAGAGTTGGACTTGTTGGGCGAGGACATGGCGCGCGCACGCAGACGATGCAAGAGACGGAATCAACTAACAGCGCAAAAAGGTCTTGAAAACGTTGTGCGGATTCATGGAGGACGGTGTGTGGTTGGATCTGCCCGGAAGGGTCCGCAAAGGTAGTCGAGGTAGTTGGCAGGCAGTGGTGTGTGTTTCAACGATCACATGCGTTTACGTTTTGCGCCAGCAAGAAGAACCGGGTGTCTTATGAGATCTGAGTCCCCCCTCCCCCCCTTGCGCATTGTCCGACTTGCAGCCCCCCTGTCAACTTAGTTCCTGCAGCACGTTTGTTTCCGCGCCAGGCAGGGCTGGCACGGCGGCAGCTGAACGCCCCTTCACCCGTTATGACGGCTGATAAGATAAGGAAGGAAAGTGGATCTGGCGGGGTTGGCATGTCGAAGCAGCGTCCATGTCTGGGCGGTGACGGGGCGCCTTCCAATGAGCGCCTCCGGTGTGTCATTGCCCATCCAGAATCTGGGAATCAAGAAATCCCACCCCACAATTCCGACAAACCTCCTCTCTTTCCGGTAGCTGTGCTTTTTCCCCCTTGCCATAGACAAGCTTCGAGCGACACAAGGTGACTATTCTCAGCTGCGACCTACCTTACCATCCAACAATTCCTCGGCAGCTAGCTTTCTTTTCCCCCCAATCTTCGTCTCCGCACAGACGTCCCTCTTCCAAAATGTCAGACGACGTCAAGACCTCGCTCCTCTCCGACCCCCCACCGGATTACTCCAAAGGCTCGACCGAACACGGTCTCCCAGCCGGTGCCGCCGCCCGGCCACCACCACCGGCCGGCGGTCCCGGTCCCGGTCCCCGCGCGCCGCTGCCACTCAACCTACCCATCATCTCCTACCTCAAATCCAAACGCGTAATCCTCGCCTCTGCCTCTCCGCGACGTCGCCAGCTGCTCGCGCAGGTCGGCCTCACGAACCTCGAAATCACACCCTCCACGAAGCCCGAGGACCTCGACAAGTCCGCCTACGGTCCCTACGAGTACGTCGCCGCCACAGCGCGACAAAAGTGCCTCGACGTGTACGAGACGGCCCTGCAGACGCACCTGGCGTCGATCCCCGACCCGGACGTCGTGATTGCCGCCGACACCATCATCGTCACCCGCGACGGCCGCGTTCTGGAGAAGCCCCGCAGCGAGGCCGAGCACATCAAGATGCTGCGCCATCTGCGTGATACGAGACTGCACCGCGTGCTGACGGCCGTGTGCGTGATTGCCCCCAGGGAGGACGCGCGGTCGCCCGGCTACGAGATTGCGACACATACCGAGGAGACGAAGGTGTACTTTGCGCAGGAAGATAACGGTCTGCCGGATGATGTCATTGATGCCTATGTCAAGACGAGAGAAGGAGCCGACAAGGCTGGTGGGTACGGTATTCAGGGGATAGGAGGATTGGTGCTCGTGGAGAAGATTGAGGGTAACTTCGATAATGTGGTTGGCCTGCCTGTGAGACAGACATTGGCGATGGCGGAGAAGGCTGTTTTCAAGCAGGAGGAGGAGGAGGTTGCTGAAGAGGATGACGAATGAATGGGCTACGAGAATGAAAGAATGGCTCGCAACAAACCAAGCTATGAATCTACTACAGACGGGCGCACGTGGGAATAACGGAATGACGATCTGGCAATCAACCAGACTTCCGCGTTCAGTAGCGTTGATGGTTTGCTAAAATACTAAACAAGTCTCGTATGGGTAGTAGTCAGCTTGATTACGTTGAAGATGTCGGAGAAAACCTTTTTGGTGAGTACATATAGAGGAAAATACAAAAGCTCAGGACGATCTTCTCAGACAAAACCTACGAAACCCGGAAGGATGTGCCATACTGGCCCTAGGAGAAGGCCTCGGGTTACGGCGCACCGGAAATGACTGTTGCGGAAGACCTGAAAGCTACAGTTATATGTTGCCGCTTGCCTGATAGAGACATAGGCGAGCTGAGACGCTCCTTACACTCCTTTCGCCCTTTGCCGCGTTTCCAATAGTGCTTCTCAGTCGAAGCTAAGAGTTCACATGTAGAATCCCGAATTAATTTGCTAAGCAGTATAAAGGGAACCAAAGCTTATATAGTAGGAGTGAATCAAAACCAGTCCTCACGGCACACGAATTGGATATCGGCCTTGCATTTGAAATTGAAGCCCCTACGCTTGATAAGTTCTGCAAGTATCTCCATCCCAAGATCCCTTACCTATCAGGCAAATACGGTCTTCAGTTTGCGGTCAGTTGTGAAAGTTACACGCCAACATTACAAGCCATGCCATGTGTTATCCAAGCCATCTTTTGGCCAGAATTAACATAGTCGTCTGAGTCTCTTAGTGCCTCTTGGCTTGCAGCGGCTTGTGTAACACTCGGGCATGCCGAGATACAAATTGCATATTGGTCCTGTAGGCTGTCTTAAATGCCACCACACTATGGTGCGGACGTGTTGCGTCCGCACCAAAGTCCCGTTGTGACAAGCCACAAAGGAGAGCTTTTGACTGATTATGATCCTACTTGGATATCATGCCTACTTAGAAGCGGCTCAAATATCGGTGGTAGATGAGCATGGCCGCAGATATGCCGACCCTTCGCCCATTTTTGACGGGGCTTCGTTGGTGCTTTGGACTTTTTGAACAGCTTTGTTACACAAGAGTATGCATGATTCCTTAAAGTCCTATTCGTTCAAGATATTCCTGCTTTGCGGGTTTTCCCCGGCAAGACTCTGGGGCCTCCGATTTGCTCAGACGCGTCTATCTGGAAGCGCTGTATCCTGCCTTACGTATCATATCGTCACTCTTCTCCGCCAAAGTTCCTTTCCCTAACCTTGGCCTATGATTTCGCCAAGACTTCGGGGGGCAGGAGTTACATACTATCACATTCTGGCCTAGAAGTTCTGGTTTCATTGCGTCCCAAAGTTCCTTCCTTTCAAATATTTACAGTATTTATATGTTGGAAGTAAAGGCACAGTGGTGACATCGCTGGCATAAAGTGTGCCTGGCTCGCTGTGTCAAAGCATCCTCATGGTATTGTCCATTTGTGAATGTCTGTAGCGATATATCATGAAATCTACTCAATATAACTTAGCTTACATCTAGTCTCATGCTTCTTCACTGAGTAATTCGAAAGATGCCCTCCGATCAAAAGAACTCCCCTGAGGCATCACCAAAGGATGCTTCCAAGACGACCGAGAACCTGATTATATCTCAGTCATCAAGTAAGGCCCGTTTCCTGGTTATTGTAACCTCTTCATGAATCTACCTTAATCAAGTAGATCAGGCTCATCATCGGAAATGCTCTGCATCTGGATCAAAGGGTCAAGCGAAAATCAGACCTACGACGATCCCTGGAGTCCTGTGCGCGCCGAATCGAACCCCAAAGGCACTCCAAATGCCACCGTATGTTAGATGAAGAACAACAAACCGAACAGGAAACCCCACGTGAAGAAGCACCAGCAGTCTCTGGGCTTAAGCGTGTTGAAACTTGATTCGCTTGGTTACTTAGATATTTGTGGCAGTATAAGTGGTAAACTGTTGAGATTGGAATCAGCCCCCTCGTATACTGGGTCGCAAAATGCTCGTTGACTTTGGGAAGATTCTGATTTACCTGTGACTGAATATATCACCTATTTACCCCACAAACCAATATATTGGAGAGCATCAAAAGATTGCGGACAAGACTTCTGGTCTTAGCCGCTGCTGTTGCCTAGGGAGAGGAAGGCTGCAGCAGGGGAACATGAAGCAGAAGGAGGGCAACCAAGTCCACGACAGGCTATAAATTAGCTGAGTCCTGGAGGAGGAGCATGTTTCTCATAAACTGGAAGGACACACAGTAATCGAAGTCACTTGAGTCTCAAACTGTATATTTGCGACTGTGATAGGTGAGGCTAGGTAGTGCGCTGTTGGCGGCATGGCTTCCAGCGGTCCTAGCCACTAACAAAAAGCAAAAATGACAGTTTCTTTGGCGAGATCTACCTCGCAAGTCTAATGTAAGTAGAATACCGCGCCGTTGCCACCTAGCGAATAAGCAAAACTTTTGTTTTCTGAGCGGATACGATAATAAAATGAGAGTAGCGAAAGTTTAAGTAACAGCAATAATAACAACGACGAAGATGATAAAGACGACGAAAACGACTATCAGAATGGCAGAGAGTAATGTTAATGATAATAGTAACTTAATAAGCTAGTATAAATATTAGTCTACCCGGTTAGCTGGAAGTATCCGCCCGGATAGCAAACTCATAACTAATAGGGCTTGGAGATTTCCTTCCCATTCCTATTCCCGTTCCCATTCCCACGTCCTATCTCTCTAATTGTGTATTCTCACCAAGACCATTCAGATTTTACTGCCCTAATAATTAGGTCACTGCACATGAAAGCTAAGAAAATTGCAGGCGTTCACCTAGCCTCTGTGAAATACAGAAAACATCTCAGCATGCATTCCTAGGATGCGTTACCGTCAAGTGACCAGTTTTTTCCCGTTTGACTGGATTATTTCAACTACGTGCAGCCTCGGTTCTTGAAGAACATAAATATTGAATCACCCCCATCAAAGCGGTCTCGGCTGCTGTTAACCGCCTTTTGGTTGCGAGGAAGTATTGTAGATATTTTGCGCCCACGTCGCCCTTATTAAAGCTTGAATTTCATGTGCTCTCTCATCAGGCCGATCTGCGAGATCCGTCACAGCAGGGATTCCGAGGGGAAGGGTTTGTTACACTCCGGCATCAGTCTCGAATCTCGAGAAATCGACTAGATCTCATTTCCCGGAAACTGATCCGTCATAAGCTGCATATATGCAGGAGTACGGTCATATGGACAAGTTGCATGTACATATGCATGTTACCAGTCATCAAGGTCCAGGGTCAGTCGGAAGACGTTTTTGACAAGCAGAAGCCGCTGTCATATGCACGATCTTGTCCACTAAGGCAGGCTTCATTAACATGTCTTCGATCTAGATTGCCGTCAGAATCCCTGCGAACCAATCCGACGCGAAAAAATTTCTCTGTCTTGATCGTATGATACGCTTTGACCTGTTGGTGTTACCCTGCGGTGGTAGACTCGACAGGCTCTCCCGCATAGACCAAACCGAACTGCAACCTTTTCGATCTCCATGTCCGCCCGGCACACGAGATCGTTAAAACAGCCCATCTCAAATCTTGCCTGCGAAAGAAGAAAATATCAAAGCCTCGTTTACGATGAAGGACGAGGCACGCCAGGCAGGGCAGGGTTGTAAGCTGAAGGCGCTGGCGGCACAGGAGTAGAGGCAGTGATACCATACTATGCTCTTAGAAATATTGTATAAAAGCCCTGCGCTCCAGTAAAACATCTTTGATATTTCATGAATCCGTGGATATAGGCAAAGCGAATTCAAACAATAGACAAAATCCCAACCACATCAGCCATTTCCTTCCTAGAAGTCATGTCGTGCAAGCTTGAGGCTCGTCCTGTGGCATCTGCGAACGATGCTCTCGAAAGCTGCGAAGAGCAAGACGAAACCAAATACGCCGGTGTGTCCAAAGTCCCCATCCTATCCATGACGATGCTGTAGAGACTGATGATCTTATGAACAGGCTCGTCAAAGATGCTCTCTGTCTGGATCCAGGGCTCGAATGGGGCTGGTCCGTACGCAGATCCATGGAGTCCATTGACAGCTGATACGAACCCTCGAGGCAGCCCAGAAGCAAAGATATAACCGCATATGAGAAGGGCTGGGAGGAAGTGAAGGGGACATATCAGCTAGAGCGAAGAGTGAAAGACTCTGTCAATGTGAAGCTGAGGGTATCGAATGCTCAAGTCACCTTTACCATCATTTGGCAAACTCAATGACCTGGGCTGATGGGCGTCAGTGGTGCTGAGTAGCACCACGGCTTATTACTATTATTGAACATCATGTTCATCGCTCCTTTCGTGAAAATCAAGTTTCGCTCCAAGACGCTGTGGGTCGCTTGAGAGGATGAGCTTGTGTGTTGAACACCCATTCATCCAGGTTGATCATCTCTGGATCCGAAAAAATGAGGTAAAAGTACTTGAGGGTTTCAGCAAAGAAGAAACTCTCCATGCTGTCCTCTTGGCGTGACTGCGAATAAGTGACGTCTGCCACAACGGCGTGAGCGTCGTCTGTCGCTGTTGCTTTCTGAATGGACTGGAACATATCCCATGCCATGTCTAGAAGATCCTCTCGACCGGTCACTCTGTAAAGAATGAACAGACTTTCGATGGCCTCGGGGCGCAGATTGTAGCGGGGATTATCGATCCTCGAGAAACCCCTAGGAGAATGGCGGCTGCTCTGGGCCACCCACTTTTGTTCATCCCATGGGCAGCCTTCAACCGTGTCGCACTTGACAATTTGTGACTTTTCAGGCATGATCCCGCTCTTGAACGACCTGTAGGCCCACACGCAACCTCTAGTCAGCTTGTCCCCAACCTCAACGTCTTCCGGGCTCTCGAAAAGCTTGCCGGCCATGGCAAACATCCCGCCGGCAAAGCAGGAAAGGTGTTCGAGCTCGGCGATTTGGTCGATCTTCAGGAGCTTCTCATTCACAATGGCGGTGCCAAGTAGGAGAACGTCATCCATTCTAGGCGTCATCGGGCGATACAAGAGCTGAGCCTTGGCCGCCTTTGCAGCGCCCTTGTACATCCTCTCATAGGCCGGATCGAGACCACCAAGAAGAACGTGCATCTTTGGCAGGTATTCGTAAAGTGAATCTCCATCTCCGCCAAGGCGGAATATGTTGTTTGGAGTCTGAAAGTCGTCACGCACGTTGATGAAATTGGGCCATAGTCCTGGTAATAACGTCTCATTCTGGATCTGGTCGAAGGTCGCCTTGATGCGTTCGATTGCGTCGTAGAACTTGTGCTCCCCCGTAATTTGAGCCAGCCTCGTGAATTCCAGCGACAGGCTGCCTATCGACGCAGCGCTCTGATAAGGATCTGGCAAGACCTTTCCGGCTCTGAGATCCGCAAAGTTGAACGTATAAGGCGGGAGCCGATTCGGAGTATCGAAGGCGGCGTAGAGCATATTCGCCAGCTCAATAGCCTTGTTGAGTAGTACTGGCTCGTCGCTTAAATCGTATGCAGAAAGCAGGCCTCCAAGATAGCGAATGTTCGTCTCAAGAAGGTTACATCTTGGGTCCGTAGAGTTGTTCCAATCGATAGCGCCGACATACTGAACAGCATCGTTGAAATCGTCGTGTAGGCCCATCAGCCACAGCGTGTCGAGAGAATCGACCAGTGTAGCGCCCCATCCATTATAACGATTCCTTCCTCTCAATGACAAAGGCTGCAGCTCATCGTATCCCCATGCATGTCTCACGTAAGATTGCCAACTCTTCTTGAAAGCATTCCTGACTTCATGTCGTCGAGAGTTCATGAGGCCAAGATCTCTCTTTAGGCTGTCTGAACGCTCCGCCGCGAACTCGAACTGGATTTTGGGAATCTCTAGTGGCTCTTCTGAGGGTAAGCGCGCCATCTCAGCGTCTGGTACCGGATGCCTCTGAGGATGTGTAGACCAATCATAGCTGCTGCTGGTGTACGGAAAACTACTGCGTGGTATCGCCGGCTCCTCGACTTCCTCCTTCAGAAACAGGAGACTGACAAAGACGAGTATGACGAACAAGGCAAGCACCCGATATGTCGGAGGGGAATTTCGTAAATGAAATTTCGCAACCATTTTGGATGAAATAAAACGGACTTAGACGTGGAAGCGAAACAAACACGGAAACATGAAAGCTGCAAGAGACAAGAGGAAACAAGGCAGCTGGAGTGGTTTTGTAAAAGACAGGCCAGCCCTTCTCCGAGTCTCTCGTCATCGGACAGCAGCCGCGCGAAGCCCGTGGTGCAGGTCTTTTGCCATTTGCGGCGTTTGACGTCTCGAAGGACTGCTGCTGTGGTGTGTGTCTCTCGTGAAACACGAAGGGAGACCCATGGTTCGTTGGCGCTGACCATGTGCTGTCCGTGCTGGGGAGATCCCCCGGACGTACAGGACATTTCCGTGGATGCGCTGCCGATGACCTCGCGATTGGACGCGCTCGGCGGTGGCTTGGATGCCGCTTGGCCCAGGATCGTGGGTGGGATGGGGGAACATGGGATTTGCTCAAAACATGCAGATGAGCTGAGAATTTAGATCTTCATCCAGCATGACGGAGGATCAGAGATGCGGGCGGTTGCGGATGCAACGTGGGTTGCGCATCACGATCTATCTGCGTGGAGAAGATACCCTTGTTCACGATGGATCAGTCAATGGTGCGTCATGTCGGACATCCAGATGCCATTCCATCTCCCGCGGACTTACATGACAACACCATAGCTGTCATGAGTCGTCTTCTGGAAGGTGGCAGTAGACTGGGGTGATGGCTCGAGCCGCGATAGCGTGTTGTTTCATGGTACCTGACATGTTTCAAGGGTTGAGAGCTGACTGAACCTAGTTGACGGGCTGCACGGCAAACTTACGTAGCGGCCGCAAGTGGGGAGAGTGGCTGACAACGGCTCGGGGGTGCAGGTTGGGCACGGTGGACCGCTGCAGAAAGCCCCACAACACGGCCCGAGTTTGTCGGCCGAGGGACGGACAGTACGGCATGGGCGGCGCCACACTAGCAGAGTGCTGTGGCTGGAGCTTGTTTCACCGCCTAAATTTTTCAAATTTCTGCCGCATCCCACCTCTCAGGGCGCTAGTCATCGTCGGCTTCTGTTCACGCTTCCCAGCAACTAGATCACGAGCGGTGGTTTTGCGTCAAAAACAACCAAACCATGTCGTCTATGCGAAACGCCGTACAGAGGCGCTCTCACAGGGAGCGTGCTCAACCTTTGGAGCGCCAAAGATTCGGTCTCCTCGAAAAGCACAAGGTTCGTCAACCAAACCCTCACTCGATGCGCGCTCGCCAAAGCCCGTTACTGATGATTTTCACAACTTGCAGGACTACTCCCTCCGTGCCAAGGACTACAATAAGAAGAAGGAGACAATTAAGCACCTGCGCCAAAAGGCCTCCGAACGCAACGAGGATGAGTTCTACTTTGGCATGCTCAGCCGCTCCGGCCCGGGCTCGCGCCTCAAGGACGGCAAGAAATGGTCTGGCACCGTCGCGGGTGACCGCGGCAACAAGGCCATGGATGTGGACACTGTGCGTCTGCTCAAGACGCAGGACGTTGGATACATTCGCACCATGCGCAACGTGATCTCCAAGGACGTGAAGCGCCTGGAGGAGCAGATCGTGCTCATTGGCGGCGTTAACGCCACCACCACAAACGACGATAGCGATGACGATGAAGCGAGTTCCGCGAACCCCAGAAAGATCGTTTTCGCCGAAAGCACCGAGGCGAGGGACCAGGCTATTGAGAAGGGGGCGATGGAGCTGGATGAGGAGGACGACGATGGAGAGGACGAGTTCAACGGATTCGACGACGAAAAGAACGCCGAGGAGGAGGCACAACGCAAAAAGCAGAAGAAACTGCAACTATTACGACTGCAGCTCCAAAATGCGAAGAAGAAACTCAAGATTTTGGCAAGGACAGAGGATCACCTCGATATACAGCGGGCGAAGATGGCCAAGACGGCGACCTCGGGCGGTGTGACGAAGAAGGGCAAGAAGATTATGGTTCGGACGCGGAAGAGGTGAACACGGGATTCATTTTTCAGTCAAATTTGCGGCCGGCGAACAAAAGTTTCAGGGTGCGTTTTTTCGTGTTCTTCATTCATCCTAATATCTGAGCGGCATGAGATGCTACGCTCAGAAAGTCGTCATGCGATACCCAGGCCCCGGAGTATAGATCTAGATGTACAAGAAAAGAAATTCATCGCGCTCCTGTCCGCGTCCTGGACAAGGTCTCATAAACGAAGCCCAATTATTCCCAACACCATGCGGTCCCAAAGAAATACGAGAAAAGAGGAACCCGGATCGACAAAGTGGTATCTCATCATTGCATTCAATGCAAACTCATGCTTTTTTTCTCCTCGTCATCATTTCGACTTCACGCCAACACACCTCGCCAACCCCTTGACGATGGCGGCAAGCGCCTTGAAGCCAATCATCAGGAACCACACGAAGCACTTGAACAGAGCGGTCAAGATTTTGACGAGCGCCCTCAAGGGCCACGGCATCCTGTCGCGCGTCTCCTTCCCGACTTGTTCCAGCTTCGCAAAGCTGCCCAGGCTGCTATCCTGGCTCTCGACGTCGATCTCAAACTCCTCCATCTTGCCCCTGCGCGCGGCGGCCGCACGCTTCTTCTCCTCCCGCTTGCTAAGCCGGCGTTCGCCGCCAGCAGGCTCGCGCGGTGCGGGAGGAGGCTCGAAAGTCTCGACCTTTGAGTTCTTCTCGTCGCTTGCCGCAGCCAGCAGCAGCGCCGCGACGGCCACGTCGACGATGAAGAAGCTCTCAATTCTGGAGGCGATGGCTGTGTCGACCTCGAGGAACCCAGCGCCCGTACCGTCACGGGTTAGCTTGGCGAGGTGCTGAGGCGACTCGTGGTGCTCCAAGGTGTACTCGACCCGGCTCCAGGCGGGTGAGCGCTCAATGGTGACGCAGAAGGGCGTGGCCAACGCCGGGTGAACGACGAAGTGCGAGCTGGAGTCGTCGTCCCAGACGAGCCGTGCGCACTCCGTTTCCGCGGTGACGATGGCGGTCATGTCATCTGGCCTGTCCAGCGCCATCTTGGCCGCTGCTTGGGGGTAGAGAAGGGCAACCAGGCCATCATTCGGAGGATGTTTGCGGGACTCTTCTTCGAGAGTGGTGGTGAGGACCTCTTGCCAGTGCTTGTTATCGGTACCCTTGCCGTTGTCCTTGTTGCCAACAACGCCGCTGAGGATACTACTCGCCGAAGAGCCTGCTGTTGGGCTCGGGGCCTTGTAGACCTTGTTGGGGTCATGTCGACTCAGAGTAACGTATGCGGATGCAGATGTGGGATCGAGCCTGAGGTTGTAGAATGGCTGAGAAGTCGAGGACAAAGTGTAGACCGGAGCATCCTTCTCTTGGGATAGCTTCATGCAGTACACTCTGCCTTCAGACGGCGAGGCTTTCCAGCCGTTGGTAACCTTCCACATGTTCTTCATTTGCTCATTTGTCGAAACATTGGGAATGACGGGAGGCTCGATCCTCCTTCTGGGCCACCTTGGCGCCGAACCGCCACTCAGTGGACTTCTCACGGGGCTTCTGTGCTGAGCCTCTTGTCCATCCTCTTCTCGCTCTGGATACCACGTTGTCCGATTAATGACTGCCCTGGGAATATGAGTTGGGCTGGTCTGAGTCGGGAAGTACTCTTGTTGATTGAGTGGCACTTCAGGGTTATACTGTGGAAATATGGACCGAAGAGCAGCAGGCTCTTGTGACGATGAGGGCTCTCCAGGCAGGGGAAGCTTTGCTATTGAGCTGCGAGAGCGATGGCTGTTGCTCCGTGCTAGTGTTTGCGCCTGAGAGAAGGCAGTGTCTGACCGAGGTGGCACTTCAGCCGTGGGAGCAGGCCTCTGGACAGGCGAAGCTGCGTTTGAAGGCAGTGGCGGCAGTTCGCGATTGATTGGTGAGTTGTGCTGCTCACTGAACTGCGGTCGACGGATTTCCTGCGGCGTTTGCGATCGCTCAACCGGCGACTGCATCCTTTGCTGCGGCGTCTGTCTACCAGGGCGAGGTGGGGATACCGAGTCGACGGTTTCCGGAGACACAGCCCGGGTCCGCGAGCGTTCGCGAGACTCTGATGTTCGAGTCCGAGATGCCGGTCTCCGTACCGTTGGGGGCTTGGAGTTGGGGTTCGGGAAGAGAGAGTACCCTCCAGAGGGTGGCTGAGCCGACATAATGGGCTGTGTTGCTTCTCGAATCGAACGTGGGTATTCCCCTTTGGTTAATACTATCCAGGCTCTTCACGGGTAAAGGAGGGGGATGCCACAATGGAATGAATAATAGGTAGTCCAACTGCTACCGATGCATGGTCCCAACAAGCCGGCAACTGAGAACAAACAGAACGTCGGTTTGCTATTGCGGCACTGGTCAAGATAACCAGATGAAAGGGGAAAAAGGCATGTAAACATACGATTGCCAACGAAACCGCGAGAGTATATACTCTGCTGGCATTAAAGCGCCGGCACTACGGAGCATACTGGGTTCAACTACGGCAGGTCGCCCACGGCAGACCTGGTAAGCGCTGGCTTGTCTGACGGGCCCTGGTGAGTGGTGAGAGCCAAGAAGATGGAGGGGATGGGCGAGAGGGTGGTCGAGTTGCCAGACGAAAATAGATTGCGAGATGCGGGCTGGGCCAATCAACCGGGCCATCACACTGCGTCCTAGCCGCCGAGACCAGGGGGTTGAGAGACAGGCGCGCGGGGTTGGTTGAACGCGAGCCTTGTGCGATTGGTCAACACCCCAAAATTGGTGCAACTTCTTCGACTCTGACCGCCTTGGCTAGTGAGATGCCGGCCTGCACATCCCTTGGGCGCCGATGTGAAAATGCGCCGTAGGAACGAAATGTGGCCGGCTGATTGAGCACCTCGCCTGGGTCTGGCTGCGTCTCTGCACAAGGCCGGGCCAAATGCGGTCGGCATGCAGGTCTCCGTTCCAGGTAGCTTCGAAAAAAGTAAAATCGGGCCACAATCCCTTGGAAAAATTTCAAGGTCTAGTGTCAAGAGATCGAAAGTCTGGTGATGTGGAAAGCTTCATGTTTCGGCGCTGCCTCTTGTAAAGTCGCAAGATCAAGTTCGTTGCAAGTCTCAATTGCTGTCTACAGTACGTAAGGTACCGAGGAAAAGTTTGACCAATAACCCTATTTCTGAACCGGGGATAAAATCATTAGTTGGGTGCAAGTGCGGACCATACTCGACCAAAGCATGTATTGAGCGGTTAGATGACCGGCGCCGGTGCGGCCTTCGAGTTAGAGTCCCGTCGGCGCCTTGACCAGAACCCCCAGTCTCGGCCGAGCGCTCGCCAGGCCGGGCGCCTCCGGAGGCAGCTCCAGGTCGGCGTCGTTGGAGAAAGAAGGTGGAGACCGGACACGCCGCTAAGCTTCGGATCGCATCGCCTTCAGTAAGACGTTTGACTCAACGGCGATTGGATGGAACCCATATATTGGACCAAAGCCCGTGAACCTTCTGGAATATTTGCGCCTAGACACAGCAACACCCAGATCGTTTTACCGGAATCATGTCACAGATCGTAGTCATCGGGTAATTGCCCTACACAAGCCCCCCTGTCAGTGTGCAGCAGCTAAGATGGTTCAGCGCGGGCGTGATCGGTCTAAGCACCGCCGTAAGACTCCAACAAGAAGGACACCAGGCTACGATTGTGGCCAAGGACTTTCCAAGCCCTTTTGAAACCATCGACGCCAAGGCTTCAATCAACTACACGTCGCAATGGGGCGGGGCGCACAATCGATGGGTGATACCAGCCAACCAGATGGAAGAGCGTGATCACGCAATGGCTCTGGGAACATTCCGACACATGGAGTCGCTCTTCAAAAGCAACCCCGAGGCTGGCATTACTTTCATGCCCGGTATCGAGTACCTCGAGGATCCTCCGGAACAATACAAGGCGCTCACGGAGGAGAAAGCCGAAAGCCTTGGGCTAGTCGAGTTCAGGCGTTTGAGTCCCAGCGAGTTCCCCGATGACAAGGTGAAGTGGGGTTGCGAATATAAGACATGGTGTGTCAACCCCATGATCTACTGCTCATTCCTCTTGCGTAAGTTCGCATGGAATGGGGGCAAGGTGGTTCGCAAAGAGCTCAGCGACCCTCTTGAGGTTTTTGGTATCAAGGAGCTATCAAACGCACGGACTGTCTTCAACTGCTCTGGCTTCGGATTTGGTGACAAGAACTCGTTCATCACTAGAGGTTTGTGGTCCCCTGACTTCCTCGAAGAAGGAGTCTGCTGAAACATACCCAGGGCAAACTTGTGCAGTGGCCAACTTCAGTCCAGCAACGGTGACGCGACAAAATGCGGATGGATCCTGGACGTTCTGTGTGCCCAGGAACTTTGACGGCGGTACCATAGTTGGAGGCACCAAGGAGCCAGACAACTGGGACGCCGAGCCATCGCTAGAAGTGCGGGAACAGATCCTGAAGACTTTTGCTGCCACCTACCCTCCCATTCTAGGCGACAGCGGCGAATATCGCGTTCTTAAGGACGTTGTTGGACGTCGACCCACGCGCAGAGGAGGCTTGAGACTTGAACGAGAGGACACAAGTAGTGGCCGTACCATTATCCACGCATATGGGCTTGGTGGAAGAGGATTCGAGTTGTCCTGGGGTGTGGCCGAGGGCGCCCTCAAGTTGCTTCAGGAGCAAAATCCCAAAGCGCGGCTATAGTATGAGTGCAATTGAATATGTCGCAATATTGATTGGCGGTTTGCTGTTGGCTGGGATGCGAACATAAAATGTCCCGTCGATAAAGTGATCTTGCTGTGGACCCTGGCACGATAGTAGAAAGCGCTGCGACATCGGCCTTAACTCATCGGCAATAATATTTGAGGAGAGACCGGTTCGGACGACCGTTTGGTGGCTGCAGGCTCGGTACCTGCATGACACGCCGGTTGGCAGGAGCGGACATGCTTGATTTGGCGGATAAATCACCGGCAGCTGCTGGGCAGAGAAGAATTTTTTGGTTGACGGGATGGAAGGAGCTGAGGCCAGGGCGAAAAGTTTGAGTCACTGCCATCCCAATTGCGTTTGTAAGGTACCCCGCGCTCCGAAGGCGGTGAACGACCCCTACTGTAACTCCCTGTAAGGTAGGAGTCAGAGGTGGGATGTTTTACCTTGCCGTCCGTAGACTCATAACTACCCCACCATCATCATACTTCAAGCTTTCGTCCCCAACACCTTCCTCGACGTCGCGATATTTCCTGTCAACACATAACTTTGCGCCATTGAGTCAATTCAGGTCAATTTTTCTCTCTGTGAAACCTGCGACAATGTCTGCCCCTATCGTCCATCTTCGCGCCGAGACCAAGGTTTGTCTACTCTTGTCGCAATTGCTTGCGGATGCCCCTCGAAGTGACATCGAGAGCGCGACTGCTAACATATTCTAAGTGGTTGGAGCACCGCAGCGCCCTCACCCCGACCACGACCCGAGCCCTCATTAAGGCTGGATACGAGATTCACGTCGAGAAGAATCCCCAGCAGAAGGAATATCAAAGGTTCTTCCGCGACGAGGAGTTCGAGGAGGCAGGCGCAAAGCTTGTTGAGACCGGCTCATGGAAGGATGTTCCGACCGCCTCCTCCCCTGACGGCGGAAGATACTTCGTTCTGGGATTGAAGGAGATTGAGGAGGGAACGAGCCCTCTTGGCCACACCTACATTCACTTCCAAGTAAGCAGTACTGGGATTCATGCTTTTGAATCGGGCTAACTCGTGATAGCATTGCTACAAGCAGTACGATAATCCCCGCACTGAAAGCTTCCGAAACCTCTGTGACTAACAATGTGCTAGACAAGGTGGCTGGGCCGAGGCTCTGTCCCGTTACCCTCGTGGAAAGGGCACACTCCTTGACTTGGAGTTCTTGGCCGATGACTCTGGTCGCCGAGTTGCAGCTTTTGGCTGTGAGTCGTCCTCGACTACTGACTATTTCCTTGATCTATTACAGTACTAACTCCATGTCTAGTCCACGCTGGTTTTGCAGGTGCCGCGCTTGCGATCTCAAACTGGGCTTGGCAGCTCACTCACCCTGGCGAGCCCTTCCCCAGTGTCGAGAGCTACCCTAACGAGGATGCTCTGATCGCCGATGTGAAGAAGGCGCTGGCTGAGGGCGTTGCCAAGGCAGGCTACACCCCACGTGTCATGGTTATCGGAGCACTTGGCCGTTGCGGACGTGGCGCAGTTGCCATGGCTGAGAAGGCTGGCATCGCCGACATCTTGAAGTGGGATATCCAAGAGACAACCGCCCCGGAGCGCAAGGGAAAGACCTTCCCCGAGATTGTTGAGTCTGACATCTTTGTCAACTGCATCTACCTGAACCAGCCTGTTGGC
Source organism: Colletotrichum theobromicola (assembly GCA_014705045.1). Classification (NCBI taxonomy): domain Eukaryota; kingdom Fungi; phylum Ascomycota; class Sordariomycetes; order Glomerellales; family Glomerellaceae; genus Colletotrichum; species Colletotrichum theobromicola. Next base: position 221,224 of record JABGLZ010001020.1, read on the forward strand.
CACTTCGTCAACCACGAGTCTCTCAAGGCTCCTGGTCGCAAGCTGAGCGTTGTTTGCGACGTCAGGTTTGTTCACCACGACTACTCCAGACCTCATGAACGCATGCTAATTGTTCCGGCGCAGCGCTGATACCACTAACCCCCACAACCCTAGTGAGTCGCGATCTCGTGAGACACTCTTAACTTATACTAATTGAAATGTTTTAGTCCCCATCTACACTGTCGCCACTACATTCGACAAGCCCACGGTTCCCGTGGAGGGCTACGACAACCCGCCCCTGAGCGTCATCAGCATCGACCACCTCCCCAGTCTGCTGCCCCGCGAGGCTTCCGAGGCCTTCAGCAACGACCTGCTCCCTACCCTCCTGGAACTCAAGAACTGGCGCACCAACCCGGTCTGGGTCCGCGCTACCAAGCTCTTTGAGGAGAAGGTGGCCACTCTTCCCGCCGAGTCCCTGGAGAACAAGGCCTAGTGGGCTCCGATCAAGTCGTATCTGTGTTTCTGAAATGGACTCTGGCGTTTATAGGGAGGAATCTTACAATTGCAAGGGCACAAGAGAGTCAACAAGACCTGTGGCATTTGCAAGCTACATAGAGAAAAGATTAGACTCGGAATGCGGATATTCCTGAAGTGAACCACTGAATAGAAAAGTTGTAGGTCCTCTTAGAAGAAGACCTCGGCAAACGTTTGATGATCATGACCGCCGTCCCTCGGCTTCGGCCCCCTTTTTGGTGATTTGTAGTCTACATGGTGTTGATATATTTACACACGCCGAAATGTCCGCGCCGTTAGAGCAGGGTGTCCCAAGCCACAATTCCGGAACGCCCAACATATATGCATCTGATCTTTCTTCGACCGGCCCCTCGTCTACCCATTTTCCAATACGACAAACCTTCCGTCCGGGGCTTACGATGCACTCTTCCACCTTCCCGCCGCCCCCTCTTCTTTACCTCTTTGTAGCCGCCGCCGCAGCCGCAGCCGCCGCCTGCTCTTCCTCCCACCGCTTCCGGTCTCGGGCGGCATACCCGCCCACCCTCTCGGCCATCCTCATCTTCTCCTCCTCCTTCCTCCTTGTCTCGGCGTCCTTCTCGGGCAGACCCCACCACTCGCGGATAAAGTCCTCCTGCTGCGACTTCTTGACGGCCTTCCGCTCGCGCTCGCGCTGCCTCTCGAGCCGCTTGGCGAACCACTCCTCGCGCGCGGCGTCGTGGTTCTGTGGCGTGGCGTGCGCCTTCATGCACCCGTTCATCGCGCGCAGCTGCTCGCGGCAGACGAAGGAGACGGTGAATGTCCTGTTGAGAGCGCAATCTGCGAATGCTGTTTGGCCGGGTACAATTGTGTATTAGCCTTCTGTAATGTGCTGTTGCTGCCCAGAAGCGAGCTGGCCCAGAGTGTTTCCGCTATGTGTTTCCCCGCCTAGGGCGACGTGGTAACGAGGGGGGTTTGTTTCGGGGGAGGACGGGGAACAATTTACCCTTGATCTCGGGCGCACAGGCGCTGCGCACTTTCTGGTGGTAGATGTCTCTGATCTGCGCCTCCTGGGATGCTGATAGGGGGAGCGGGTTGCGCGAGGGCATCGGCAGGCCGTCGCCGGCGCCGCCGGTCGGGTTTGGAGCCGCCATCGCGGCCATCAACGATCTCCCGGGAGGAGGGTTTGTGTGGGGGGTTTGCGTCCTGGCTCGGGGCTTGTGCGGTTTTCTACACGGGCCGCTCGGAGAATCGAAGCCTCAGGTATCGCGGATATATGTTTGTGTTGCTGCCCCTTTGATCGGTCGCCGTGTATCTCGTCGTTGGCGGGCGTTTTGAGGTCTGCGCGGGTGGTTCGATGGTGGCCCGTCGTTCGAAGGTGGGTAAATCCAGAGCTCTCGGATGGAGGAGCCCGTGCATTTGGCCGGAGCTTGCCAGTTGAGACTTTTTGCCGCCGGAGAGCCTCACCGCTTTCCCTTTCCAGACGACTGCGAATAACTACCTACAAGCTAATAAGTCTCTTGAAACTTGGTGTGTAATGCTACACAGCATTATTCTTTCATTTTGTTTTGGTAGTTATGGTCATCTTCAATTTCATCGAAAATAGTGACATCTAGTGCAGCAAGAAGCCATAGAGTAAGTGGAATCGCGGAGTTTTTGCTTTTATTTCTGTTTTGTCAAAGAGCACTACATAGCTAAGACCGCCTGGTAACTGACGCTGGGACTCAAACGTCCTTCTTTTCCTCATCAACATCGCTTTCGAGGGCTCGGTGGGCCTCGGGAGTCTCCTTGCTGTCCTTGCCCTTCTTCTTCATGGAAAATTTGCTGCTCCAGCCGGTCATCCTGCTTTCTTTGGAATCCTTGGACTTGGACGGGCCAAGAGCGGGACTGCCAGAGACACTTTCATAGCTGCGGCCGAGCAGACTCTCCTCGCCGTGGTCGTCAATGTCGCCGAAGCTTGACCGCTCCGCTGACATGTTCTTGTCCGAGTTCGTGGTGCTTCCGGGGCCCTTTTTAAAGAGCCCGGATTCCTTACTCAGCCGAGAAGACAGACTAAACTTACTGGAGCTTCCTTTCCTAAAGAGCTTGCGAACAACATTCTCCTGATCTTTGGCAATGGAGTTGGGGTCAGAAAGCGTACTGGATAACGCTCGATCCAGGGTCAAAGACTCTCGGGATTCAGAAACCGAGGTTTGGGTGTGGATGGAAAAGGCATCGCGAGATTTTCTGGACTCATTCGGAGAAGAGTCATAACCTTGGGGCAAGTCGAGGCTGGGAGCCGAGGCATCTCTACCCTTCGCTTTTTCCTTGGTGTCCTTGACCTTGTCCTTGGACTTATCCTTGGATTTGGTTTTGTCCTTGTCTTTGCTCGGGTCGCCTTCCTTCTCCTTCCAACCGAACAGACCTCCGATGAAAGTCGGTGCTGCCGGGTTTAGACGGCCAGACAAAGTTCTAGCGTCTGCAGTCAGTCTGTTGCCTGGTGGTCTGCTTCCGATGACACCGACTTGACTGGGGTCTTTGAGTGCCTCGTTGTCGAGAATCTCATCCTCTGCTGAGGCTAATGTTGTCTTCAAAGCAGCAGGGGAGCCATGGATCGAAGGTCTCCTAGACGGGTTCCGAGAGGTCCACATGCTATTGTCTGTCCAGAAGCGACTCTTATCTCCCGGGTGACCCCAGATAGAGGGGCCACTATCAGTAGATGGGCGTGGTAAGTCTGCCGATGCCATGGAAGCAGGTCGAGGGCTGCTTGGATCGCGATCCGCAAACACGCCGCCAAAAGGCACGAGACGCCTAGCCGACGATAGCATGCTCTTGGGCACGAGCGATGATGTACTTCCTTCAAGAGTCTCTGGTCCAGCGGAATTCCGATTCTGCGTGTACGAGGAGAAACTAGTCCGGCGTCTGTTGGATGGCTCTAAATCATCGGTTTGCCGTGGAAAAGACTGGCTTTGACCATGCTTCAGACTACCAAGAAGTGGTCCTCCTTCTTCAGCACCCTTCCCGCCCCTACTGCGCTGGAAAGACGAAAACAGATTTCCAAGCCGGTGCCCTGAAGGCGACGGTTGTGCGCCCGGAGAAGCAGCCACGTCTTTCAGGGATGCGTGGTCAGCGTTGTCTGAGGACAACGGAGGGAAGTTTTGCTGGTGAGATGAGCCCGGAGGACTAGAATGTGCACTTCTCGAATGACCGGATGGCGCTGGCGAGTGAGCATCGTTGTGCTGCTGCTCAGGCGCGAAGGGACTCCTTCGAGAAAATGAGTTAGGGCTATGAGGCTCATCATCGAAGTCGTCGCCCAAGATTCCGGATGGCAGCAGCATTTGTGCTGTCGGGCTCAACGGAGCGCCTGCAGTGAGGGCTCGCATATCAGCCTCAATAAACTGTTCCGTTGGTAATCCCTCGCTGGCCTGCATGTCTCCGAACTGGCCGTATGCCGAACGACTCCCAAAACCGATTGGAGGGCCATAGGGAGAATCCGAGGCGGAATAAAGCCCTGTGGGAGACGGAACAGCAGCATTCGACATTGAATTGCCGGTTCGACTTCTCCGCTTGATCTGCGCCGGTACGTTCTGTTCAAAGTCGACGCCCGAGGAGTTCGCCTGGTTGAAGAAATTCATGCCTTGTTGGGTTGCCGCGTACATTTGAGCGTTGAGCATATGCAAGTGCCCGTCGAGTTGCTGAGCCTTCCTGTTCTCCATGATAAGTTGACTCTGGAGCTCTCTCCGCTTGGTCTCGAAGTCCCTCTTCATCTTCCGGTCGTCTTCTCGCCAGGTATCATCTTCTTCCCCACCGGGCAGTTTCTTCCGTTCGTCTTCGAGTTCCTTTAGTTGCTGCCTCTTTTCCTTATACTCGGCCTCAAGTTGGTCAAGCTCCTCTTGGAGAGCGGCGTTCTCTTCGCTCAGAGTTTTCACTTTGAGATCGCGATCTTTCTCCAGCTTTTCCTTTTCGGCAGCAAAGCCCTCGCGCGTCTTGCGCATGTTCTCGATCTCGGTAGTCCACTTGTCGATGTTGTCGCGGACTTTCTTGAGCTTATCTTGCTTGTCCTTGAGTTGATTCTCCTTCCTCGCCTTGTCTTTGCTGGCCTGGCGCATTTGTTCATAACTGGCCTTGACCTTCTGTTTGAGTTGCGCGGTAGCATCGTCCTTCTCCTTTTGTACTCTTTTCTTTTCATCCCTCTCTTTCTTCAGACGCTGTTCAAGCTGCCTGAACTCACTCTCCTCAGTCGTGTGCAGTGCAGTTGTGTCGTCAATTTCCTTCCGTTGCCTTTCGAGAGTGTCGGCCAAGTCCTTAAGTGACGCCTCAGGGTGGTCGCCCGAAAGATCTTTGATAGTGGGCTGTTCCTGGCTCGCTATAGACGGGGAATGTCTTCGGTTGACGGTGTTGCGCCTCTGTCCGGCACTGGTCGTGGGTTCCCGTGCGGTGGCCGATCCGGGCTCGAGGGAGGGCGCCGCCTCGATTGTTGGGACCTGAGTTCGTCCGCCATTTTCTTCAGGGCACTGAGATTGTCCGGATCGAGGTTCTTGGTCCTGAAAACTGTCGGGTAGACGGGAGTTTCCTAGCTCTGGCCGTCCATCGGATCGGTATGTGCGTAATCGTATGACTTGGCTCCCGGCTTGGAAGTTGTTCGGACCGACCGCAATGACCCGAATGTTGTAGCAGTGATTGGGCCTGAGGCCGGTTACAGTAATCGCCGTTTCCTCAGATCTCGATTCGCCAACTACAGTACTTTGTCAGAACCCCACAATACAGCGCGCAACAGGCCTCGTTGGCCAGACTAACCATTGACACCATTCACCTGAATCAAAAACTTTTGTACGGGTCGGTTGTGGGAGGGGCGCGTCCAGTTGAGGGTGGCAGCATCGTTCTTGATACCGGCTAGGGACACATCGGGGGCTTCGGGAACGTCGACTCCAAGAATGCTGATCAAGTCTGTAGTGGGCTTCCAGAGGGTCTGCCAGGCACGGTGAAGCAGCCTGGGAGGGAACGCGTCAGTCGCATGGGCGTAAGAAGGGCAGCAGGGAGTTGGCAATAGGATCGCGTGTGGGAGGCAGGGCAGAGCAACTTACCAAATGACTGCGGCAAGTGTCACCAACATGCTGGCATGTCGAAGAAGCAACTCATCTAGACTCCAGTACCGAATGCTCTCGCGGGTGTAGTGGACGGACCAGGCCAGGCAGAGAGAAGCGTAGAGGGGGGCGACGAGATAGAATACGGCGACAGAAGCGGCGTAGAGTAAGGCTTTGTAGAAGCGGCCCTGAGGTCGTTTAAGCCACCAAGCGAGGAGGAAGCTGACGAAGAGGATTTTCACGAACAGGGTCCATAACATCGCCGCGTCGAGCCGGTAAGGAAAAGGAAAAGAAAAAGGAGCCTAACCAGAACCAAAACCAGAAGAAGGAGCGGAGGTACGAAGGAAAAAGCGAAAGATAAGACCGTTCGCCTGTCCTCTCTCTCTGGGGGGGGAAATTCTGGGTGGGAGGGCGGTAACAGAGATCGGTCAAGAAGCGAATGGGAGAGGATGGAGGAAAATCTCGGCAGTTGGAGCGCAGTCTGCGGCGGCGACGTCGACGACGAGCCAAGCCAAACGGGACCCAACCCGATCCAGGGCGGGCGGGCAGGCTCTGACAAGCTGGAAGGGACGTGGAGCGCTAACGGGCGACACCACTCTCCCACTGTACAGGTACAGAGCGTTGCACCACCTCACCTAACGGGCTGCCATCCACCAATGCCCTTGCACCGTGTATCGCGGCTAGGGGACTGCACAGTGTGGATGCAGTCGACTAGGACGTGCCTGACACACATATTTGTGCCTACCATACCTCCAGTGACGGATGCCAGCCGGGCAATTTGGGGCTGAAAGGATGGGAACGGGAAGGGCTTGATTTTGGAGGGGCGGTAAGGCAGGGTCAGCCTGCAGAGGGGGGGCTTTTGAGAGTGAGGCACGAGAGTCACTTCCTGGGTATGTTGTCTACGGATACCTGAACATAGGTAAAGTAGGAGGCCATAAAGCAAGGATGGCGGAAATGAGAATAGGCAGTGGATTGAGGAGGGGTCCAGTCTCTGTTTTGTCTCTCTTTCCTTTCTTTTCTCGACGTAAACTCATCCTGTCTTTTCGAACATCAAAGCCTAATTTTCAGCGGGCAGAACAAACACCTTGCGGTACTGGGGCTGGCCGAAGGTAATCAGAAGCCCGTGTACAAGCAGGGCTGGTATCCTGTCATTCTGGGATTCCAGAAAATACGACGGGATACTAAGTGTGTCTTATCCTTCTCCAATTTATCTCACCAAGTTACTTATGAAATGAAGCTCTCATGACTGCTTTGCCAACACGAAAAGAAAGCTCCCCAGGTTCAGAGCACGGTTCTTTTCGCCCGTGCTGAATCACCGCTTAGTCGCCTCTTGGTTTCTTTTGAGGCCGAGAACTCTTCACTCGGTTTCACCTACTCCGACAACGTTTTGTTCTCTGGCAACCTATCCGAGATACTTGTTGAGTGCTAGAAACTGAAGGACATCTGTATGTTGGTCGAAGACTTTGGTTCCTCCTGCTCTCTTTTTTTCTCTCTCTCTCTCGCCAGAGCCCAATCCTGGTGTTCGGCATAGTCTCGCTTCACGATAGCGTCCATAAGCTCTCTACCTACCTCACAACCTTACTTTCTGACAGCTTGCTCTTCACCTAAAGTAGCGGCGCCTCCCGCCCCGATTTCTGCCACTCAAAGTCGCACAGCCCCGACTCCCGCAACCAATGTGGCTGCCGAATGATGATGATCACGTCTCACCAAGTTTCTTACGTGAGCTGAGGATGCGCTTCCGTGCTGCAGCGTTCCTGCTCGGGTCTCCTTGTCCTCGTATCCGGACCTCTACGCAGCAAGTTCCTGGCCTCAGCCACTCTACCCTCGTCGTACTCTAGGTTGCAGGCCCTGAGTCGTTTTTCCCGAGACCATTTCGCCATGTGCTGATGTGGCTGGCTCCTAAGCGTCCCCTGAAAACGAACTGGAGTGAGGGGCTCGCAGCTGAAAGCGACCTATCATGCCCTGAAGGCGTCTCGCTGCCCTGGAATGAGGGGCTCCATCCCATCTGAAAGCGACTGAGCCAATTGATCTGACCTGACAACTAGCGGGGACCTGGACAACCACCACCCAGCTTGCCCCCCTTTACGACACTATATTTGGACCATGGAGGGGTCTTTGGCGGGGACTACAAGTAAGGTAAGCTACCTGCCGTCGACCGCATTTGTTTACCTGGTCTATTCCGCCTTTTCATCTTCTCCTACATTACTGCTTCAGCTCCAACCTGAATTCTTCTGTAATCATAACTTCACCTCAGACTGCTTTCTGATCATCAGCAGCTCCAATTGACTTGACTGATAGCTTCCCCCACCGAGATACCCACACCACCCACCACCCAACATGGAGGCCATCAAGTCTGCTCTGAACATCGGCTCCAACAAGCCTGCTGCCACGGAGCCTTCTGCCGAGCAGCTTTCTCAGCTCAAGGAGAAGTACGCCAAGGCTGGTCAGGACCAGGTCTTCACCTTCTACGACGACCTCCCCTCCTCCGAGAAGGCTGCCCTCTACCAGCAGCTGTCCGGCTTCGACCCTGAGCACATCAACAAGATCACCGACCGCGCCCTGAACCCCCCCAAGACGGACGATGCCTCCACCCAGTCGGGTCTTGAGCCCCTGCCCGAGTCCGCCACCGCCAGTATCCTCGACTCGAAGCCCGAAGATATCGAGAGCTGGTACCAGTCCGGTCTCGACCTGATCGGCCAGAACAAGGTGGCTGTCGTGTTGATGGCCGGCGGTCAGGGCACCAGACTCGGTAGCTCTGCCCCCAAGGGCTGCTACGACATTGGTCTCCCCAGCAAGAAGTCCCTCTTCCAGATCCAGGCTGAGCGTATCCGCAAGGTCCAGGAGCTCGCGGCCAAGAAGGCCGGCACCAGCAAGGCCGTCGTCCCGTGGTACGTCATGACCTCCGGCCCCACTCGCGGCCCCACGGAGAAGTACTTCCAGGAGAACAACTACTTTGGCCTGGACAAGTCCAACGTCTTCATCTTCGAGCAGGGTGTGCTTCCCTGCATCTCGAATGAGGGCAAGATCCTGCTCGAGTCCAAGGGCAAGGTTGCGGTTGCCCCTGATGGCAACGGAGGTATCTACCAAGCGCTCGTCGTCTCTGACGTGATGGGTGACATGCGCAAGAGGGGCATTGAGCACATCCACGCTTACTGCGTCGACAACTGCCTTGTCAAGGTTGCCGACCCTGTCTTCATCGGCTTCTCTGCCTCCAAGGACGTCGACATCACCACCAAGGTTGTCCGCAAGCGTAACGCTACCGAGTCGGTCGGTCTGATTCTGCTCAAGAACGGCAAGCCCGACGTTGTCGAGTACTCCGAGATCGACAAGGAGACTGCCGAGGCCCAGGACTCCAAGCAGCCCGGCGTCCTCAAGTTCCGTGCCGCCAACATCGTCAACCACTACTACTCGTTCCGCTTCCTCGAGAGCATTCCTCAATGGGCTCACAAGCTGCCTCACCACATTGCCCGCAAGAAGATCCCCTACGCCGCCCTCAAGTCTGGCGAGACTGTCAAGCCCGAGAAGCCCAACGGCATCAAGCTCGAGCAGTTCGTCTTCGATGTGTTCCCCATGTTGGACCTGAGCAAGTTTGCCTCCATGGAGGTGAAGCGCGAGGACGAGTTCTCGCCCCTCAAGAACGCCCGCGGTACCGGCGAGGACGACCCCGACACCAGCAAGCGCGACATTATGCTTCAGGGCAAGCGCTGGATTGAGGCCGCTGGCGGCATTGTCACTGGCGAGAGCACGGAGGACGGCGTCGAGGTCTCGCCTCTTTTCAGCTACGGCGGCGAGGGGTTGGAGAAGTTCAGCGGCAAGGAGATCAAGGCTCCCGCTGTATTGGAGGTTGAATAAGTGTACGACTTAATGATACGGGATGATGGGCGTTCGACAGGATCGATAATTTTTTTTTGAAACGACCGTTAGGGTTGACGGACTAGTTGCTGGATAGCAAGTCGCCCTTCCTCGAGAGTCGAGTGTGGAATACGAAAAAGTTTTTGTTCATTTGGCTATTGCATTCATTTTGGTGAAGAGTTCAACTTGCAGGTGCTTTGGCTTAATTGCTCAAGTTCATTCATTGGCGTGACCCGCAATGGGAGGTTTGTCTTCCAGCGAAGATAAGCAACCAAAATTATCAGACGCAGGTCTCAAAGCGCAGTTAAGGCTGACCTTTTTCCTTACGTGCACAGGTCATGCGGTTTGGAGGCGCATCTGCAGACCGGAAAATTGATTTCGTCGTCTGAGCTGCCGGCGCCAAGCTTTGCGATGCCAGATCTTTGGGTCAGTTCATGAGATTCAAAGGAAGGGTATGCATGGCTGCAACCGCACACTGTGTTGCAAATATCCAGCAGGGGATTGGCGGCCCCAAAACCAGCCTCACTCAATTTTACCGTCTTCCATTCCCTGAACCCTTCCCCTCACTCTCGAGGAGATATTTTTACGGAGATGGAGAAAGCGAGCATGTCTGGTATTTACCACATGGATTGTGATTCATGCACACACCTGGCAGGTGACCTCGTCCTTCTCGGCAGTCTTCTTGTCCCTTTCTGCCTGCCCCTCTTGTCTCTTTTCCGAGGTAGCAGCGCCAGCGTCCCGTTGTCGGTGACGACGGTGGGGGAAGACGATGAGGGATGAATGACGAAGGATGGAGCATGTCAGAGACACGGGAACGGCAACGAGATGCCTAGCCTTTTGAGTTTGGGTGTCAGAGAGGATGACAGCATGGTTCGTTCGTGTGCGGGGGAAATATCGGCGTGGTGGAAGAGGCGGACGACGGACGAAGGATGGAGGGGTAAAGTCCCTCTTCTGGGCAATGACATCAGACTTTGCCTGGAGTTTCTTTTGGGGACTTCGGATGGAGCATCTGGAGTACAGTTTGGTGGTAGCAAACCCATCCGCCCACAGAAAAAAGGTGTCACGAGTACAATTCAGTTACACGACCGAGTCAGCAGACTGGCCCGGTGTAGGTGAGTGAGAGTGTGGGGTGTCGTATTCATTAGGTGCAGAATACAGGCCTTGTCGTGTTTTTTGGGCTCTGCACACAACAGAACAGAGCGGAAAGAGGGGGAGGCTGGGGTGATGAAGATGTTGGGCGGGTGAAGTGAAGCTGACTGCGATTCCCCCTTCAATTGGGGACGACCCATGGCCTTTTTTTCCGCTTTTGTTGGCCATGTCAGCTGGGTGAGGGTGCCGTACCGGAGCAGAAGAGCCGTGCGGGCGAAATGACAGCCAAGGGAACAGGAACAGTCAGGAACATGCGGCACCTGGACACTCGGGCACAGGACATCAGCTATTCGAGGAGGATTCCCCTTTTATTTTACGGAGAGACAGAAAAAAAAGTTGCTGAAGGTGCTCCGTAAAATTTTTGCGTTTCCGAATTCCGATGACCCTCGAGCTAAGGGCGTATTGAGCGTGAGCTTGCAGAGGAAAATTCCAGCCAAGGCGCCTTACCAACGCATCTTTGGCCTCGGCCCAAGGCCTAGCGCCGCCCAGCATGCAAGCCCACCGGCCCTTCGCGCGTGCATCACCTCAGGGTAAGGTGGCCGCTCTCCCATCGATGCCGGCACTCCTCCTTTTAAGGTAGTGCAGCACCTACTAAGTAGGTGGCCTTATCTGTGTCTACGGGCGGCCAGTACAGTGGACGCACAGCGACGCATGGCCCCGGCCAGGGGCTGCCATTGGGAGAATGCACCGCTCTGGCGTTCTGCTCAATGTCCACCTTCACATGATCCGCGGGAGACATTATGTACCTTGTCCGCTGCTAGGAGTCCTTGCTACCAGCCAGCAAACGTGGGCGAGCTGGCCCTGTCGCGCTTGTACCGAAACCGCCTAGCCACCGGTACTCTAGTACCTCTCTGCCGCCGTTTTGCAGTGACCCAAAGAGCCCCAGAGGGCATTCAAGGGCGTCTTAGCTTGTTGGGCTGGTCCAACAAGCAGGGGTGCGCTGCTGCTTCCCCCCTCTCCGCCGCCCGCCAGGTCCTTCTGCTTCCCGCTCGTGTCGTCCATCGACCGACCTTAACCTGTGCCAGTGATCCGCCCCATTCGTTCGTCGCTTTCCTTTACACCTCCGTCATCTTTACACCACTTCGACCCCGAAACCTCCCGGATACTGTCTGGTCTCTGACAGCTGAACGGAACCCACGATACCTACAAGAGACCAGGAGGCTGTTGCATCTCGCTTTCTATCCTCTACAAGGTCTACCTTCCTGGCCCTGCGAACGCATACCCGCTCCGTCTCCAAGCCTCCTCCCCGTTGCAAGGGCGGAGCTTCATACTCACCATGCAATACGTTCGCAACCTCAGCGCCTCCGTCTCCTCGACATGGAACTCCATTAACCCGGCCACTCTGAGTGGCGCCATCGACGTTATTGTCGTTGAGCAGGAGGACGGCACCCTGGCTTGTTCGCCTTTCCATGTCCGCTTTGGAAAGTTCTCCCTCCTGCGGCCCTACGAAAAGAAGGTCGAGTTCAAAGTCAACGGCGTCAAGCAGAACTACTCCATGAAGCTCGGAGAGGAAGGAGAGGCCTTCTTCGTCTTCGAAACCAGCGACAACATCCCAAGGGATCTACAAACCTCGCCCTTGGTATCCCCAGCATCGAGCCCTCCCCTGAACCCCGAGAACCCCTCCTCCTCCGAGCTAGGCGAACCGGATCTGTTGGACCTGGACTCCGAAGACAGGAGACCTAAGCGCCCTCCTCCTTCAGTCATCCACAGCGCAACTCTCCCTCGAGACCACGGTTGGTCTCCTGCCCGTCCTCTGGTGATCCCAGGTGCACCTTCACAAGCTAACTATTCCAGGCATTATTACCCCGTTATCCACATCACCAGACCTCACCCATGGACGACCGAGATCCGACGACTGGAACCACCGTCCCTATAGTGACGATGTGTTGCGCAAGTCGGCTCGTACCAGTGACCGTGAGTACGGCGAAAGCTCTGCCGACTTTGCCATGTCCGAGAGATCCCAGAGTCCTCCGCCTTTGGCAGCGAAGGATGCTGTCGAACGGGCGCGCATGCTCTCCAAGGAGCTTTCTGCCAATAATATTCCCACCCGGGTGACTGAAACGGGTGACCTCATGCTCGACATGACTGGCTTCAAGAGCAATGAGGAGGATATTTTCCGTGCTGAGATCCTTGCACGCAAGATCTTGTCTGAAGAGCTTGAAGGCAACTATGATATTGGTTCCCTTTTCGGTATGGACGAACATGGAAACATCTGGATCTACAGCAGCGAAGAGGCGAAGGAGGCGGCCAAGAAGAGGACTATGGAGGCAGGCTACCGGCCAACTGTCATCGCAGCTGATGCTGCGTCGGACCCTGGATACCAGAGCGACGGTAGTGATGTGACAACTACAGCACCTACTCCGATCCACAGGAGAACTGAGTCGGATGTTGGCGCCTCTGGCATGCAGACCCCCCCGACCACTCCGCCCCAATCATCGGCCGGCGACCCGAACCTGAACTACGCCAAGACGCTGCGGTTGACTAGCGATCAGCTAAAGGCGTTGTGCTTGAAGCCCGGTGAAAACAGCATGAGCTTCACAGTCAACAGAGCGACTTGTAACGCCAACATGTACCTGTGGAGACATGAGGTGCCTGTTGTTATCTCGGACATCGACGGCACCATCACCAAGTCAGATGCGCTGGGCCATGTTTTAAACATGATTGGCAGGGACTGGACGCACGCTGGTGTTGCCAAACTCTACAGCGACATTGTCGCAAACGGTTACAACATCATGTACCTCACCAGTCGATCAGTGGGACAGTCTGATACCACCAGAGCATACTTGGCTGGCATCCAGCAGGGAGAATACCGCGTTCCGCGCGGGCCGACGATTTTGTCTCCGGACCGGACCATGGCCGCCCTCCGTCGTGAGGTGTACCTGCGGAAGCCCGAGGTATTCAAAATGGCTACCCTCCGTGACATTCGCCACTTGTACGGTCGGGAGCAAACGCCATTTTATGCCGGTTTCGGAAACCGTTTGACGGATCAGATTTCATACAGGACAGTGGATGTTCCGAGGAACCGCATCTTCACAATCAACTCCAATGCAGAGGTTTCTCTTGATCTGCTGAGCTTGAATAAGCTCAAGTTGAGTTACATCAACATTAATGAGGTTGTGGACCACTTCTTCCCGCCCGTTAGCACTCTCGTGAAGGGTGGCGGAGAAGAGTACACAGATTTCAAATACTGGAGGGATACTCCACTGGAGTTGGATGAATTCTCAGCAAGCGACTCTGATGATGAGCAGGCCGACCTAGAAGAAGACGCCGACGACGATGACGAAGACATCGGTGACGAGATGGGCCAAAGCTACATCTCGAGAGGCTCCATTGATGAATACGGTGACGAGCGAGAGAGCATCCTCAGCGGAAGCGTCGACGGCGACGAGCAGATGACGGCCTCCATGATGGAGGACGAGTACGCTGACGACGAAGACGGCGAAGACGAAGATGAAGAGGACGACGACGTTGACGAAGCGGACCTCGATAGCGTGCGAGCCCAGCGCGAGCGAACGCCTCAGCCCAGCGGCAAGGAAAACCTGTCTTCCCCACCTACCCAAAAGGTGCTCATGGAAGACGTCGGCGCTGAGTTGATCACAGGGGTAAATCATCTCACCCTTGAAAAAGGTGTGCAGAAATAGTGTGCTAAAAAGGAGGAACAGGCCGCGGTGTATAACCCTAATGTTACTTCTACAGGTGCGAACTAATTTTGCGATTCGAACTTCTGTATTATACCGGGGGCTTTTAGAGGAACGGTTTGGAGAACATCATCATGGTTGGTTGGATTCGCGGACGGGCATTGCTTTGCATAGCGAAAGGCGTTTGAATTGGTGCTTCAACTGTAGTGTCCACTGAATAAACACTGCCTTTTCCCACCTCAGTGATTACGAGCTCTTGATCATGTGTGCAACTGTGGATGCTCTGCTTTATTTTGATTCCTCTTTGGTTTGATACCGGCGCAGGCCCCAATTCCTCTGGGTGTTGCGTCTCAAATGCCAAGTAATAACCGTGTTTTCCCAAAACTTCACGGCAGCTCTCTGCTCTTCGAACCCTGGACGCGCAGGTCCCTTCGTATCAGCTACTTTCCGTATGCCTGACAGTGGATTGCATGATACAACAGCCACTGCGTCTGAAGTGCCCAGTGGGCATCAAACTTCGGACTGATGGCGGGATAATGTGCGGGATCTGTGTGATGATTGGGACCCTTCCTAAGACGTTCCTCCCATATCCGCGTCTTCGTTCACATCTTTGCCAAACACATCTTCCATCGTGCCGCCCTCGACGCCGTCTCCGCCGATATCCTCATCGGCAGCGTCGTTTTGGTTGTTCGTCGTCTCCACGCCCTCCATGGCACCAGCACCCGCACCAGCATCTTCCTCTTCCTCCTCGTCATCCTCGATGCCGGCCTCCTCCCAGACGTCTTTCAGGCCCCAGCTGACGCCGCTGAGCACGAAGCGCTCGCTGGGCAGCCTCAGGCCCCACTCGTTCTGCGCAACCTTGGGCAACTGGACCTTGTTCCGCTCGCGCGCGAGCTCCTGCAGCCAGTCCTTCGACACGCCTCCCGCGCCGCCGCCCCCGCGGAACTGATATCCCAGGCGTGCCGAGATGGCGAGCTTGACCGCGTTGGCGCTCACGGCAGCGTCGCCCGAGCCGCCGGCGGCGGCGGCGGCACCTGCCGAGGCCGAGGGCTTAGCGCCGGCCTGCGCGACGTAGGGGTCTCCGGAGAGGTAGATTGCGTCGCTGAGGATGCTCGAGGTGTGGCGGTAGGCGAAGTCGAGGAGGAGGAGGGGCACGCGGGACTCGTACGATGTGACGCCCTGGGAGGTGAGGAGAAGCTCGATCATGCGCGAGTCGCGGGGGCGCGGGGCGGCTGCGTTGGGGCCGAGGGGATTTGACGAGGATGACTGCTGCTGCTGCTGTGGCTGCTGTTGTTGCTGTTGCTGAGCGTTTTGGGTGTTTGGTTGTTGTTGCGATTGCGCTTGTGTGGTGGATTGGGTGGTCGGTTGGGACTGGGAGGGCGGCTGCGAGCCTGTCGTCGCTGCGGTCGCTTGGGTATTGTTCACGGTCTGTGAGCCGGAGGCGCCTGAGGAGGCCGGTACGCCGTTCGTTTGCGGGTCGGATGATTGTGAGGCCATTTTGGGCGATGCTGCCGAGCAGCGGTTGCTGCAGAGAGGGACGGTGTGACGGTGTCGACTCTTGCGACGGGCCGGATTCTGATGGATATGGACGCGTTGAGATTCTCGCTTTTTGAAGAATACGAAATTGGGATCGTGGTAAATAAAGTAGGGCGGATTGAAATGTGAAGAAGTTTGCGATTGAATTGGCTTCGAGTGAATTAGTATATGTCAAGATGAATGGATAGTCGTCAGGGTTGATAAGGCAGTCTCGCTCGTGGAAAGAGCTGCCCACAAGGCTCAGCGCGTTCGTTAGCCGTTTCCGCGCTACCTAGGTATGGAGTCCGGTCGGGTATAGCTCTCGTCAAGTGCTGGCCTAGGGTAGTCAACGGCATGAGGATTGATCCGCTCCGTGTCTTTTTCTTCCAGACGCACTGACCATAGCTTAATTCCACATGGGACAGGGGGTCTTAACTGGCAAATCGGCAGGGCGTGGATTGGATGACCTCCAACACAGGGCAGACTCCCATGCATGGAGGGGCAATTTGCATTGCTGCCCCACCACAACACCCGCCCACGCCGATGCAGGACCACCCCGACGCTGGAGTGGTGGTGTCACACTCTGAGGATTTTTACTTTTAGCGGCGGGCCTTCCCTGAATTGAGTCACCAACGAGGCAATCTTATAGAGTGACATTCCACCTTCCCAATCCATTGACTCGGGCTACTCTTCAACCAACACTTCCCGTGTCTTGAACACCCTGATCCATTTGCTTCCCTGCATGTGAGAAACCCCTCACCAGACCAGAAAGCAGCTGCCCGCCATGGAGACGACACTGCCTTTTCCTTTCCTTATCAGCGTCGCCGTCCCGCCCGGTCTGGCAAAACTGGACGGCCTCGACCGCGAGCAGGTCTCGGTGCTCGGAGCCCCCTTCTTCGAGGCCAATGACCAGACCCTGGAAAAGTTCCACCGCTTCCTGAAGCAGCACAATGCAGAGTTCCGCGGCTACTTTGACGTTACCGGCATCACCTCAAGAGACGACGTTGTCTCTCTCCTCGACGCCGGAGCCCGCATGGTCTTTGTCGCCCCAGAGAACCTCTCGCAGTATGAGGAATTCGGATCCCGGGTGGGCTCCGTCCTCAAGACCGCCGACGTCTCTACCTCGGCCGCTTCCAAGCACGCCGTGCTCGTCAAGGACTTTGATTCGACTGTGTGCGACCTCGGCGCCTTCATTGAGCGCTGCAAATTGGAAAAGCTGCCCAACCTCTTCCTTAAGCCGGTCCCGGAGACTACCCTGGACCACTTTGTCGACATTGCCAAGCAGTGCAACGCCATCCCCATCTTGCCTTCAGACGGCCTGACTGCCGCTAAGGAGGACACGAAGAAGCTTGCTCTGTCCAAGCTGATCTCTTCATTCTGGAAGTCGGATAGGCCTGATGGTCTGATCCCTACTGTTGTGTGCGATGAGTCGGGCACCGCCCTGGGACTTGCGTACAGCAGCGCCGAGAGCGTTGGCGAGGCCGTTCGCACACGTACCGGCATCTACCAGAGCCGCAAGCGTGGTCTCTGGGTGAAGGGTGCCACGTCCGGGGACACTCAGGAGCTGGTCCGCATCGGCCTCGACTGCGACAACGACACCCTCAAGTTTGTTGTTAGGCAAACCGGCCGTTTCTGTCACCTGGACCAGCACGGCTGCTTCGGCGACCTCAACGGCATCCCCCGTCTTGAGCAGACTCTTCAGTCTCGCAAGCAGTCCGCTCCCGCGGGATCTTACACCGCTCGTCTCTTCTCAGATGAAAAGCTCCTGCGCGCCAAGATTATGGAAGAAGCAGAGGAGCTCTGCGATGCCAAGACCAAAGAGGAGGTTGCCTTCGAGGCCGCTGACCTGATCTACTTTGCCCTTACCAAGGCTGTCAGCGCCGGCGTTAGCTTGGCTGACATTGAGAGGAATCTTGACGCCAAGGCATTTAAGGTTAAGAGGAGGACGGGTAACGCCAAGGGCAAGTGGGCGGAGAAGGAGGGCATCCAGACTACACCTGCTCCCGCCGCAGCATCAACACCAGCTCCGGCACCTGCTGCCAAGGAGGAGAAGTCAGAGGAGAGGATAACAATGCGCAGATACGACCTTTCCAAGTCCTCACCCTCTGAGATTGACGAGGTCCTGAAGCGCCCGTCGCAGAAGTCCCCTGATGCCATTCTGAACATCGTCAGGCCCATCATCGATGAGGTCCGCAAGGGAGGTGACAAGGCCGTCTTGTCTTACACCCACAGGTTTGAAAAGGCTACTTCCCTGACCTCCCCCGTTCTCAAGGCACCTTTCCCCAAGGAGGCTATGCAGCTGTCTCCTGAGTCTATCAAGGCCATCGACATTTCCTTTGAAAACATCCGCAAGTTCCACGCCGCCCAGAAGGAGGACAAGCCCCTGAAGGTCGAGACTATGCCTGGCGTCGTTTGCAGCCGCTTCTCAAGACCGATTGAGAGAGTCGGTCTGTACGTGCCTGGTGGCACTGCCGTACTGCCGAGTACCGCGCTGATGCTGGGTGTTCCCGCCATGGTCGCCGGTTGCCAGAAGATCGTCTTCGCCTCCCCTCCTCGCGCTGATGGTAGCCTCACTCCCGAGATCGTATACGTCGCCCACAAGGTCGGTGCTGAGAGCATCGTCCTCGCTGGCGGTGCCCAGGCCGTTGCTGCCATGGCCTATGGCACCGAGAGCTGCACCAAGGTCGACAAGATTCTCGGACCCGGTAACCAGTTTGTCACTGCTGCCAAGATGTTTGTCAGCAACGACACCAATGCCGGTGTGAGCATCGACATGCCTGCTGGCCCCTCTGAGGTTCTTGTTATCGCCGACAAGGATGCCAACCCGGCCTTCGTTGCCTCCGATCTGCTCTCTCAGGCAGAGCACGGTGTCGACAGCCAAGTCGTTCTGATCGCCATTGATCTGAACGAGGAGCAGTTGCAGGCCATTGAAGACGAGCTTCACGATCAGGCCATGGCTCTGCCCCGCGTCGATATTGTCCGCGGATCCATCGCCCACTCTGTTACCATCCAGGTCAAGACCGTCGACGAAGCCATGCGCATCAGCAACGACTACGCTCCCGAGCACTTGATTCTCCAACTCAAGGATGCCGAGAAGGTGACCGAGAAGGTCATGAACGCCGGCAGTGTCTTCATCGGCGAGTGGACGCCTGAGAGTGTGGGCGACTACTCTGCCGGTGTCAACCACTCTCTGCGTAAGTTTACCCGCTTCCTATACTCTATGATATTTGCTGACCATAGTGCAGCCACGTACGGATACGCCAAGCAGTACTCTGGAGTCAACCTTGCCTCGTTCGTCAAGCACATCACCAGCTCCAACCTGACGGCCGAGGGTCTTCGCAACGTCGGCGATGCCGTCATGCAACTAGCCAAGACCGAGGCCTTGGAGGCTCACCGCAGAGCTGTCGAGATCCGCATTGAGCACATGAACCGCCAGTAAATATGGACCGTAAAAATGAATGGACCGTAAAAATGAAAACGTCGGTGTCAAATATGATGTTATGTAGTTATACCAGAAAAGTCATTGGATATATAAATTGAATTTTTTTTCTGCTGAATGAATACCTACAATCTTTCTGTCCGACAACCCTGTACAATGTCTGGTTCAAACTATTATCTTTTTGATCCAATCCGCGACTGACAGAAAGTCTGCGTTGGTATCAAGGGGCTCGGCATTATGAGGTGAACTTCAGTTGCGACTCCCTTAGAGCATGTAGACACAGGCTATGTTAATCATTCACTCTTACTCTACTTATCTCAACTAGCAGGTCATATTTCATCATATCGTAGGAAAACAAAAGAGGGGAAATGAGAAACAAGAAATGCACCACAAACCAGGAAACAAATCGACTACCACAAGCGGTAAGAGCAAAAAGACGAGTGATCGTCTTCAAGGCCCTCCCCCGCAGGGATTCGAACGAGCGCCCTACCCCCTTTAGGAAAACCAGAACCTTTGGGGGAGGTATTTGATTCACTAAGAATGAGAGTTGGCCCATCTCTGTTGAACTGGTTGACGGACCTTCGGACGGAAAGCGGGCAAGTACCTTAGACAAGCACCTCAGTCTCTGGGACTCCATTAAAGGGGAAGGTGCGTCACTGCAGTAAGTGAGAGCAATGAGACGCAAACACAGCAAGCGAGCATGCTGATATGAGAAGAAAAGGACGACGCGTGCTAGCTGCGTACCTTGTGTGAGCACTGTCTGCCCTCTATCGGTCCGAGATGAACGGCCCTGATACTCTCGTTTTTGCATGTATTTCTTGGATGATTCCCTGGACATACCCTGTTGCCCATCTCGGTACGCTGTTGTATCGCAAGTTTAAAAGCCATGGGTACTACCGTCGGCCGTGTCTAGATCGCGCTGAGTTTGGCCGTTGATTTTCGGGAACAAAGTAGAATTAGGCCGTCGTGGTGCTACGCTTGCGAATGTCACCGACATATGAACAAGGGAAGTCTTTATGATACACTAGCCTGTAACGGTATCTCATACACTCTATACCCTAATCTCCTCGAAATCACAACCCCCCCGGCAGACTTAGTACTTGGGCTTCATGGTGGCCCTGAGTCTGGCGTAGTCGAAGAGGCCCTCAATGTTTCCAACGGCGCTGATGGCGATGTCCTGGTCCCAAAGCTTCCTGCTGGCAAAGTCCATAACATCCTTCTCGGTAATGGCGTCGATGGTGCGCTCGATCTCGGCGGGGCTGGCACGGCGGCCGGTGGTGATGAGCTGGCGGCCGATGTCCTCGGCGATGGCGGTGGTGCCGTCGAGGGACAGGAGAATGGAAGCCTTGAGCTGGGCCTTAGCGCGCTCAGTCTCGGCCTCGCTGACGTTGCGGCTCAGACGCATCCACTCGCGCTGAGCGAAGTAGACGAGGTCGTCGATGCGGTCAGCCTTGTCGGTGACGAGGTAGATACCCCAGAGACTGGCAACGGTTAGCAAGAATTAATGGCAAATTCAGCCGGAGGCTGCTTACCCGGTGTCGCTGTAGCTGGTGGAGAAGGACATGAAGCTGTTGGCGATGTCGTGCTTGTGGACGAAGCCGCTAAGCTTGCTGCCCTGGTGGGGAGCGTTGCCAATGGCCTTGTCGTAGTTGCCAACGATGGCCTGGGCAACGAGGGCAGTGTAGTAGTCGTCGCTGTTCCAGCTAACACCCTCGACGGCGATGGCGATGTTGGCAGTGGGAATGTTGTCGTCTCGGACACGGACATCGGAACCGATGAAGTCGGCCTTCTGCTTGGAGAGCAGGTAAGCCTGGGTCTGGGGGCTGGTGGCGGCAAGGCCGCCGAAGTTCTTCTCGGCGAGCTCGACGAGCTTCTCGTGGGGGATACCGCCAGCGCCGACGAGGACCATGCGGTCAGCAGTGTAGTTGTTCTTGATGTAGTTGGTGAGCTCGGTGCGGGTGATGTCGCGGATGTTCTCGCGGGGGCCGAGGATGGTGCGGCCGAGGGGCTGGTGCTGGTAGGCGGTGGCGTGAAGGTGGTCAAAGACAACCTCCTCCATCTGCTTCTCGACCTCCTCGGACTCACGGAGGATGACGTCGCGCTCGCGCTCAATGGCAGACTCCTCGAGCTTGGAGTTCTGGAGGATATCGGCGAGGATGTCGACGCATTGGGGAACGTCGGAGTTGAAGGCCTTGGCGAAGTAGACGGTGTTCTCGCGCTATACCAGTGTCAATGAGAAGGAGTTCCTGGGGAGTTCGGTCGAGAGGAACGAACCGAGGTGTAGGCGTTCAGGTGACCACCCATGTTCTCGATTTCGAGCTCGAGCTGCTGTTGAGTTCGGTTTGAGGTACCCTAGACTGGCGTTCAGCGCAAGTTGGACATCGCATTGGCGGCGCATCGATAGCCTACCTTGAAGGCAAGGTGCTCGAGGAAGTGGGCGGTGCCATTGGTCTCGTCGGTCTCAGCCCTTGAGCCGGCATCGATCCAAACACCGACGGTGGAGGTCTGGGCGAAGGGGGAGTAGTCGGTAGCGACCTGGAAATTCGACGTCAGTATATTGTCGCGACGGGCGTTTCGAGGCCAATTGAGTAGCAGGGAGGGCGGGCGGAGGCGATGGGTATCGTACCGTCAGTCCGTTCTTCAGGGTCGTCGTCTGAGTCTTGCCGAAGGGGGTGCTGGCGGGCGTGGCGAAGCCCCGGGTGATAGGGCTCGCTCTGGAAAGAGCTGCCCGGCTTCGCAGCCCCTGCGAGAGGTTCAAAGCTAGTCTCCGGGACGCCATGGCGGAGTTGTGGAGGATAGGGAGTGATATGAGGTGTTTGTGAAATCTTTCGATGAGGTTTCGGCTCAGAATTCAGAAAGCTTTCTGGGGCCGTGTGTGCCTTGGATGCCAGGCGCCAACCACTTTTGGCCCCGAATTGTTCCGGGCGCGGCCAATCAGCGCACGTTTAATTCCAACTCTGCGATGGGGCGGTACGTACCGCAATGCTGCAATTGGGTGCCATCCGAGATCCGTTCACAGGCATCTTGTTCATTGATATCATCACTCTTCAACATCGACATATTTCTTGAAACCTGCACCACCGGTCAATTGAACCAAACCTCACGATATAGCCCTGCAGCGACGAATTATCATTCTCATTTCCCTCCCAATCAAACCGAATTGGCGCACATCTCAATCGGCATTAGTCCAAGCATGCGCAACGTTGCTGGGCAGCGTCCGTCGAGTATTTCTGTGCTGGCAGCGGCTGCCAATTGGCCAATTAAGCGGATACTGCCCGTGCCCAGGCGGCCGGCGGTTGCGTCAATGGAAGCTCCATTCGCGCAGCTGAGACTCGATCTGGCTGGCTGTTAGTGCAGCAGGTCACAAGACTGCCTTTTGACTTCCTCTGCATATGTCTCCCATCCCATGCTTCTGCGTCGGTGCCATACTGTGTCACATTAACCCAACTCTACCTTACCTTCGTAGTTGATCCAAACCCCCTCATTCAACTGTCTAGGTCCACATACATACATCTGGAAGCAATCCCTACATCCCGCCCTTTGAGCCAGGACCAGGCCTTCCAACCATTGACTTGTATGACATCAAGATGCCATCAGATAACTACAATTTCGTCGACGAATTCCAAAAGCTGTTCGTTTCCAAACAGAAGCCAGCGCCTGAGCCCATCTCCGACGATATGAAGGCAATAATTCAGAGCTACCCTCCTCTGGGCCAGTTCACCCAGGTCTCGACTGGGCAGCTTACGGTGACAGCCGTTCTCGAGATTCCCGCCTCGCGTGCAGACGAGCCATGGCAAGTTGCTTTGTGGCAGTCCAGCGATGGAAGCGAAGAATGGGCAGAAGTAGCCCTGTCTCGTATTCCTGATGCTGATGCCCCGACAACCTTGCAGACAGTTCCTGACCACGTCCGACGCATCTTCTTTTCTGCCTCTCTTACGGTTAACCAGAGACTTCAGTTCACTCTGAAATTCAGGCATTCGGACGCCGACCCATGGCGATGGACCCGTGATGAGCTTGGTGTCGGTGACGGCAACGTCGTCGTGAGCACGGCCCCGGTGCTTCAAAGCGTCTCGGAACGTCTCGAAGACATTGTGACAGGCTTCAATCCTGCATGGAATGTTAAATCTCTCATGAGCCAGTGTCCTGGTACTCGCCTATGGTCTCTGGAAGCCGGCGTGGACGCCGTTGACCGCGATGAGTCCAAGATCGCTAACATTTCATTGGGTATGCCATGGGGAAGCTTTCAGAGGTAAGCCTAGGTCAATAGCTGCCACATATCCTGAGATCCACTAGATGGCCGTATTGTACGGGCAGCGGCTGGGATGCGCATTTTCCAGGACACTGACGGCGACAGATGGTTTGCTCTCGTTCGTATATGGACTCCCTGGCTAGCCCCCCGCCATGGGAAGACGTCGTTTCATCTCGACAAGGACGCTGTGCTATGCTCGTTCTTGAGTTCCGAGGGCAAGCATCTAGTATTCCTTGCTGTGAGCGGGGTCAACAATGTGCTATCTGTGTTCCGTCACGATGATTCTGGGCAGATCTCCGTTCATGTGCGTTTGAAACTCATGAGCAGACGTTACGGTCTCTGATTGACGTTGGCAGGCTCGTAACGACGGATCTTCGTCAGAGAATGCAAAAGTCCTCGTCGCTATTGGTGACAACTTCGAGAGTGCGAATGCTGCAGTCATGTACCAGGCGAGACACTACGTCATTACAGAGAAGAAAGCCAGCGATGAGTTCCAGGCTGAGATGAAAGCCATCGAAGAAGGCGTCAAGCCGGAATGGATGGAGAACTGGTATGATGGACTCGGCTTCTGTAAGCAATATCTGGCATTTGATCCTCGAGGCGCATTTGGCTGATATTGCTGGCTAGGTACATGGAACGCGCTTGGGCAGCGTCTCACAGACGAGAAGGTGTTTGACGCTGTCAACAAATTGGCCGAGAACAACATCAAAGTTACCAGTCTCATCATTGATGATAACTGGCAGACTATCGATTATAGAGGACACGGCCAATTCCAACATGGTTGGTGTGAGTTCGAAGCCGAGCCCAAAGCTTTCCCAAAGGGTCTCAAAGCCACGGTTGCGCACATTCGAGAGAAGCACCCTCATATCCAGCACATTGCTGTGTGGCATGCTCTGCTAGGTGAGATTTCTTTGAGGTCTGCACGAATAGTGGCACTAATTTTCAAGGTTACTGGGCGGGTATCTCTCCGGATGGCAAGATTGCCAAGGAGTATAAGACGGTTGAGATTGTTCGAGAGGACGCCGAGCGACGGAACCTACCTCTTGGTGGCAAGATGACTGTTGTAGCCAAAGAGGACGTTGACAAGTTCTATAACGACTTCTACAAATTCCTCGTCGACTGCGGCATCGATGGTGTCAAGACCGACGCCCAGTTCATGACAGACACCTGGGTCTCAGCCACCGCTCGCCGCGAGCTCATTGACGCCTATCTGGATGCATGGACGATATCATCACTCCGCCACTTCAGCATCAAGGCCATCTCTTGCATGTCGCAAACACCACAAATTCTATTCTACAACCAGCTTCCTCGCAACAAGCCTGCTATTCTTTGCCGAAATTCGGACGACTTCTTCCCTGAGATCCCAGCCTCGCACCCCTGGCACGTGTGGACTAACGCTCACAACAGCTTGTTGACGCAGCACCTCAACATTCTACCTGACTGGGATATGTTCCAGACCGTGCACGACTACTCTGGCTTCCATGCTGCAGCACGATGTGTCAGTGGAGGACCGATCTATATCACCGACGTCCCGGGACAGCACAACTTGGATCTCATCAAGCAGATGACAGGGTTGACGATTCGTGGAAAGACTGTCATCTTCCGTCCCAGTGTCATAGGGAAGACCATCGATGCGTACACTGGGTACGACGATGATGGCTTGTTGAAGATCGGTTGTTACCACGGAAAAGCCGTGACGGGCACTCCCATCCTAGGCGTTTTCAACATCTCGGCCCGGTCGTTGACAGAGATCATCCCTCTCAGCTCTTTTGCTGGCGTGCTGCCGTCCATGCGCTACGTCGTTCGTGCCCACTCGTCCGGAAGAGTTAGCCCACCTGTCACTCCGGGTACGCCAGCTTCCGCTCTCACTACTTCACTGGACGTACGAGGATATGAGATATTCACTGCGTACCCGCTTTCCAGCTTCTACAGTGAGTCGAAGGGTGTAGTGTGGGCTGCCAACCTGGGCCTTGTGGGAAAGATGACCGGGGCTGCGGCGATAGTCAACAGTGATTTCATGCTACGGCACGACGGCAAAGTTGAGCTCAAAACTCGTCTCAAGGCGCTGGGCGTTCTCGGTAAGTCCCCAAACTTCTCCTGGCGGAGGAGTTAAAACTTAACATCAGGTCCAGGACTGTACATCTCCAAGCTGCCAGAGCTTACCATCAACGACGACTTCCTCGTCACCATCCAAAACTCGGTCATTCCTGTCAGCACGACTTGTGTTTGCAAGAATGATGACAAGGTCCTCGAGATCGACATCGAGAAGGCTTGGGAGGAGATGGGCTTGCACCCAGGATGGAGCAATGAGGTCGAGATGACTGTCACTTTCGCCATCGACCATGAGGAGGCGGAGGACTACTAGGTAATTAGAACCGGGTCTGCGTCTCACCACCCAAAATCATTTTGAGACAGATAGATTTTGTTTGAATCGTAACAACCGTCATCTTCGCTATCGTGTGTGGCCTCCCACCTCACTTCCTAACTTTCTCGTGCGGCTGCAAGTCCAACAGATTCGCCTCCCAGGAGAGGATCGCGGGGATCTCCTCCTCCAAACTCTTGGACTTGCGCTCCCATCCAAAGTACTTACGCGCCCTTTCCGCCTTGCTCTTCGAGTTGAGGCCCCAGCTATTGTTCGACACACCCTCAGACTGCAGCGCCTCCTTCATCGTCGCCTCCTTGGTCAGCGGCGCCGGCAGGTATCCCTGCTCGTACGCCTCCTCCGCGATCCACCGCGCGACCTCGCTCCAGACGTGGTTGCCGCTCTCGACAAAGTAATACGCCCGTGGCCCAAACACCTCCGGGTCGGCGTTCTTCTCCCCGTCCCGCGTCGCGTCCGCGAGCGCCACGAAGAAGGCCGAGAGGTCGTGCACGTGCACGTTGTTCCACTCTGTCTTGCCGGGCGCGATGATGGGCGCGAAGCCCTTCTCGAGCGTGGCCTTGGCGAGGGCGGGGACCTGGATGGAGCGCTGGTTGACGGGGCCGCGGCCCTGGCCGTAGATGGTGGGCGGGGAGACGATGGCGGTGCGGATGACCGGGGAGTTTGCGGCAAGGACGATCTTGTCGACGTTGCGGTGGACGGCCTCGTCGGGGAGGCTGAGGAGGCGGTCGATGTCGCGGATGTCGTGGTAGTCTTGCTCCGGGAGGGGGGCTTCGCCGTAGCGTTCGTGCTTTTGGTCGTACTGTGTTGTTGTCCCTCGTGTGTTAGACAAAAGAGGTTGAGACGGTAGCAAGCGGGGATGGATGATTTCATTACCCATTGAAGAATTCCCGTGCCGGAAACGTGAAGCCAGAAGCCGGGCTTCTCGGGGGTGTGGCCCTCGGCGAGGCCCTTCGCGATGGCCTTGGCGGAAGGGACGTCGTCCGCAGAGTCGGCGGTGTCTGAGGGACGCAGTCAACAACCAGTACCAGGAAAGTTGCAGGTAATGCGCTCTCTCCATGCAAACTTCACCGGGGCAGGACACAACACATACGGATGACAATATCTGCGGCAGCAGCCTCCTTCTCGATGATGTTAGAGTCGGTCAGGGTGCCGACCACGATGCGAACGTTGGCATTCGGATAGGCCTTCTTCACGGGGGCTGCACGCTCCTCGGAGCGGACGAGGAGCGCATACTCGTAGTCCGGGTGCTTCTCATAGAAGGCATGGAAGGCGTCGCCTCCGATGTAGCCTGAGTGAGCGTGTAAGTTGAGGACTGGCCTGTATCAGAAGAGGAGAAGCGTTTCTACCTGTCACGCCGGTGCTGTGGTGCTGGGTGATTAGTGACAATTTCTATCATGCCTGATGCCTGAGAACAGCTCACAGGAAGATCTTTAAGGTCATTTTGTTGAATGTTTTGCGAGTTTCGCCGATGTATGTGAATGAAATGCGTGGCTGTCGTGAAATAGACAAAAGTTGGGCCTCCTACTTATATGAAAGCCAACCCCGCATTCCCCATAGACGTGAAGACCATCAAACAGTTCATTGACGCTTAATAATTGACAATGCAGCCGCCCGTATTTCCTGCACCCAAACAGCTATCTAAATCCGAGGTGAGGTAATTCGACATTTCCCAAACAATTTCGCCCCCCTCCCTCGTCTGGCACCAAGCTCCCTGAGGAAGGGGGTCAAGAACTATTAGAGGTGGGGTTCCTAACGTTGAAATCGAGGGGCAGGGCGCGACGAGGGTGACATCATGGGCCATCACGTCTTCGCGGGGTCCTCGCCATTTGTGGTGTGTTTGTGTTGCACTCATCCGTCCTGCAGATCCGGCTTGAAGATCCGTTTGGCATGTCCCACTTGTTCCCCGTTGAAGAGGAGTTAGTGTCGGAAATAATAAGGTAATCTGCATAGAGCTGGCTTCATCGGCTGAATATCCGTGTTTTATCAATATTTTACAACTGTGTTGGAATAGTCGTGTGGCTCGTAGGACATTTAGGGATGACCTAGGGTGAGTTCCAGGTACGGACACACAGGTAAGTGAGTTTCAGGACATGCGGATATGATCAAGCAAACGCGTTCTTGGATTGAAGAGTAATACCTGTAAGATAGTTTTAACATCCGACCAGAGTAAATGTAGTCAACACGAAAATAGTGAAAGTTAGAGATATTCGAACAGCGGAGGAGACAACAAGCATGCTTGGGACCACGGGAAAAATAGTCGACATTGCACTGTAAACCGATGCGGTCTCTTCCTTTGGCAGCTCTTCCTGAGTACCATTGCTGAGTTCACCACACATCCTCAGTCCCACAGAACCCCTTAGAGATCAAGCGGTCCCGAGCACATATCTCAATGACTGAGCCATCGCATCAGCTTGAAAAGGTATTCGGTCAGAAAACCTTGAGATAATGGTGGTGTATAACCAGTATCCAGACTTACTTGTTGCGCAGAGCGAGAACAAAGATCGATGATGATTGGAGACATGTTCAATGAAGCTACCCCAGAGTCGGGGACCTCATTTGATACTTGAATGGCTGGTAGCTATTATTGCTCGCAGAAACTACGTTGTGTTTACACATCTAGTAGTATTACGTGTAATGGCGTAGTTGTGCTTCGTGTATGGATCTCTGCGCAAGATCTCGCACCACCGTTTGGTTCGTGCAAGCCGATGGAAGTCGGTGATTTCCATCCACATGGAATGGCCGGCCCCCACACTTCGGTGTGTCTTAGACATGCAGCGTGGGGTGGCCGTTGGGAGTCACTGCTTGCAACGACGAAACATCTGGGTAGACTTGCTCGGCACGCGTTGCTCAGCTGAAATTGGTATTTTGTTTTCATCGCGTTGTCGAGTTGTTAAGAACCCAGATTAAGCACATCGACTCGGAAAGTGAGCCGATATCTTTGTTGTATCTCATAACCTCTATGAATGGCGTATCTTCAATCAGTATGCCTTCCGACTTTTTTGTTTAAATAGTCCTGAACGCCAGCGCGATGTTTGTTGTCGCGCATTTATCCTCCTTGTGGAAAGGAGACGAAAATAAAGTCAATTCTCATGCAGGGGTTGTAGGGAAGAATCGTGTTTCGGCAGGTTGAGGCCCCTCGTTTTGCGCCGACAAGGAAGTTGTCCCAACGTAGACGATTAAGCAAGTTAATAGGCCTTTCCGCTCATGTTGCGTACCGGAACTGAAGTGTCAGACGTTGGCCGGCGGCCTCGGGAGAGACAGATGGGTCGATGGGACTTATGTATCAGGGACCGATGCCGGGGTACGAGGATCGAGGGCGATTCGATCATGCGTCTTCGAGGAGAATGACGGTCTTGGTGTCGCCGAGCTTCTCACGTCCGTTGAGGCCGGGGATTTCCAGGATGAAAAGGTAGCCAACGATCTCGCCGCCGAGCTGCTTGACGAGGTCTGCCGCCGCCTTTGCGGAGCCGCCTAACGGATAGTGTTAGTGGGGCCACTTTGCGAAATGGATGGAGGGGCAGAAATCATGGAGGGGCAATTCTGCCGCTGCCGCCGCATTGTCGCGAAAAATGAACTCACCAGTAGCGATGATGTCGTCGACAACCAGGACCTTCTGGCCAGGCTTGATGGCATCCTGCTGCATCTGGAAGAAATCGGAGCCGTACTCCTTCTGGTATTCGGCGGTGACGCACGGGCCGGGCAGCTTGCCCTGCTTGCGCACCGGGGCGAAACCGGTGCCGAGACGGAGGGCCAGGCCGGGTCCGAAGAGGAAGCCACGGGCGTCGAGGCCAACAACAACGTCGGGGATCTGCTGGCCAAAGGCCTCCTTGACTTGGAGCTCGAGAACGGAACCGAGAGTCTCGTGGACGGTGGGATCGAGGAAGAGGGGCATGATGTCGACAAAGTCGATGCCCTTGATGGGGAAGTCGGCGAAGTGACGCAGAGCGCTCTGGAGCTTTACCTTCCCACCGGTGAGTTCGGGGGAGGCGGCGGCGGCGGAGGAGGGCTGTCGTCCCTGGGCATCTTGAGAGGTGTTGGTGTTTGAGGCGGGCAGATCGGCGGATCCTCGGACGGGGTGGGCGGCCAGAGGGTTGATTGTTGCCGGCGAGGCGTCGTTAGACAGAGGGATCTGTTCAGAGGACATGTTGAAGAGAGAAGAGAGGAGAGGAGGAGGAGGACTAGGAAGATCTCTGGGCGGGCTGGTAATGATATGTGCAGGTACAGACAGTATCTAGGTTGGCAGAGAGAAAATTTTGGGGTCGGATCCCGGAGTGAGTGAAAGGAGGGGTGTGGGACGCGACAACTGGCGGGCAGGCAGGGCACCTACGGCGTAGGTAGAACAGGCACGGCAGGTAGTAGAGCTACGGCCAAGGCCAAGGTTGGTAACCCAAGTGCGGATGGGCCAGGTGCGTGGGAGACAACCTGGAAGGTCGAGGTACAGGAAGTTTGTATTGTGTGTGCTACAGCTACCGAGTACTTTCACCAAAGTCAATAGGTACCTACCTTACCTACCTGCGTGCACATTGCTTTGCGCTACCTACTTGCCTACCTAAACTAGGTACCTTGCTGAGGTGCCGTTGCGTGGGACAGGCCTGGTTGACCGAACCAGAAAGGTGTGTGTGCGGTTAGAATTGAGGTGTGTGAGAAAAGACTCATCAGACTGTGGTGGATTGAAAGTCGGAGGCTAGTCCAGCTCGGCTCGCCGGGATTAGGGGAGGGAAGGGTGGAGGGTGAGACGAGGCAAGGAAGAGCACCTTAGTTGTAGGTACGGATAGGCAGTGCTGCGTACCTTGGGAAAGCAGGTTGGCAGATGGCGCGCAGAAGGGGCGTGCCGGGTGGTGGTTGTCCAGGATCATGAAGGGACGGACGAGACGAGACGAGGGAGACAAAAAAAAAAAAAAA
>JABGLZ010001020.1:251973-374361 GCA_014705045.1 Colletotrichum theobromicola
GGTTCAAAGTGGGCAAAAGAGCCAGCCGTGAGGGGACCTGGGCATTGGCATTGGCGCTCGCGCTTCCGATGACAGAGACGACGCTTCTAGGCAAGGCCTGCCTCTCTGTTCGTTGCGAGATTGGGAAAGGCTCACTTTGCGGACCATTATTCCCAGATAAGGCCAGCGTTAATTTTGTTTCCTTTACTGTCTCTTCCCTGCCAACGGGCCCATCCATCCCTCTCTCGGATACTCTCTCGGATACCTCCTGTATCTTGCCGACATTGGGCGATAACAACCTATCCGTACCTGGAAAACAAAACGTGCTCAAACATAATATTTCTCCGACCAGAAGACCGCCGGGCCAGCAGCAGTACCAGGCAGCCAGCTCCTCTCGCATGTTCGGGTCCTTTCCTTTTCTCGCCCTCCTCGCCGTAGAAACTCGCCTCGCACGATATGGGTATCTGCCTGTAATAGCAAATGGTAAGCCGGCTCTGGCGCAGGTGGGATGGCATGGCATGGCATGGCATGGCACAGCATAGCTGGGTAGCATGGCAGGGCACGGCTTGCTGGCCTGTATCTCTCTCTGCCTCTCTGCCCCTCCAACGCGACATTGACCCCTCCATCGGCGAACGGACTGCACCAGGGAGTAAAGAGGCAGTACCCCACTATGCCACCATCTCCGAGAGACACAGACCGGGGTGCAAGCTGCTGTGTTTCTGTCTCACGCACATCAGGCAGCTCGGCACCAGCATGAACATGAACATGAGCGGGAGCCCGACGTCGCTGTGGCCCCCGGGGCACAATCGCTGGACTGGACTGCACTGGACTGGGTCGGGGACCTTGCCATTTCCCTGTCCATTCTAGAACTGATGAATGGGAATGCAGCGATGTCTGATGCGGTGCAGCTTCCTGCATGCACATGTTGGTGGTACAACGATGCCACGCCATTTCACGACCTCGTCTTCCGTACGGATGAGGTAGGTAACGCATGCTGCTCGAATAAGGTTGTTGATGGGCTCGGCTGGGGATCCATTGTGCCGTGCGGCCACCGTCATCTCAATGGCGGCCGGTAGGTTGCTTGATTTTGGGATGACATTGTTGACGCTGATGCTGAAGCCAATTGCTTCTGTTACCGTGCCACTATGTTGCCGTCAACTGAAGTTCAAAGGGCAGATGCGACAGACTATACGTTCCTCCCAACCTGTGGAGATCGTAGCCGTCTGGCCATGCAGAAGACGTGCGGCTCGTTTCAAACGTCTGAAGTTGCCCATGGTCCGTGGTGAGTTGTTCAAGGATGTGAAGAGGCAGCCATAATTGCAATAACATGCAGACGAGGTTGACTGACGACACAGCAGAGGCCGGGAGGTGTGAGACGGACTTGTGGTGGAGAAGAATGAAACAAAGGGGACGGAAGGGATAGGAGATGGATGATAGGGCAGCACCGGTACTTTTGGAAGACAGTTGCTGGATGTTCAATGCAGGGTATCTATCGTACTCTGTACTGATGATGGATAATGGCAGTGGAGAGGCAGGGAAGGAACCATAAGGGTACTAAGGTAGGTAGGGAAGGAAGCACGGCTTCTGAGCTCTTGCATGTCGCCGGGCAGGAGGCAGGAAGCGGCGCTTATGACGATGAGATCAACGTCGACTGCACTGCACCGCACCTCTTGCCATCTTGAGGCGGTCTAAGTCTTTGCAACCGCCTTCCGTTTATCTCATCCAAGAAAAATAAACCTCCCGAAGTAAGGCGCCTTCTTGCCTTGAAGCGCCTCAACCAACCGGAAGACTCTATCGGACCGCGACGTGCTAGGCAAGGTATTCAGACAATTAACACATCTTTTTACGTGCCATTGTCCCTCCTCTCCGCACCTCTCTAGAACGCCACTCGTTCCTGTTTTGCTTCTAGATGCATTCAGCCCATGCACCTCCCTGTCCTGTCGGGGCCTTTTACGGGGACAGCGAAGCATTGGCAGACCCTACGTCTTGGCCGTGACCCCTGAGCCTAAGATATCGTCGCTCAATCACAACTTTCACAACGAACCTGTCCATCTCTGAGGACGTTGCGTTCTGCCGTCAATCTGCTCAATCCACGGCCTCGTGCTCTGCCACAGTTGCTGCATCGGACAAGCATGTCCGTAGTCAGCAAAGCTCAAACTCGACGCCAAACCGGAACTCAAGAGCCCACTTCAGCAATAAAATCCCCGGTAGCACATACTAACGTGCTTCAACTGGGCAGCTTGCCTTGGAAGACGAATTCACTATGGTACGGAAACACTCAACGACGCTGTATGAGCCAGGGTCCTCACGCACGCCCTCCTCCCCGACACCTCTGCGCATTCTGGGCCTGATCTGAACCGTCAGCTTTGACAATTAGGGGTCCTTTCCGTACGTTATCTGACTTTCACCGTGGTATTCGATCAATAATCATATTACACCCCACTCATCCCGTCGAAACGTCTCATCCTCCCCGTCCGTACTCCTTGGACCATCGAAGTCTAGAGCAATGGGCGAACCACCATCGCATCATCCTGCCATCACTTCGCATTGAGTCACGACCAGGGCGTTTGTCGAATCAGAAGTCTGAACCGGCCATGAACGGCCTCGCGACCCCCGCGCCTCGACACGAACGGACCCATCTCTGACGGGATTTCCTCCGTCGCCTGGCGGTGCCTTCGCTGCTCATCAGTCACTTCTCAATGGCATCAATCAACAAGTACTCATCCCACCACCACACCACCTTTTGGTTGATGAATTATCCAACCAAGGACTCGGCTCACAAAGAGACCCTGGTGAACCGATATCTCAGCCAAGGTGTCTGGTCCTTCAGACACTACGGATCCCCGAGGCGAGCAACCTGCAACTGTGAACGGCATCTCTTCGGTGCTCCCATATTTCAAGTTCCATCCGAATCGTCTGCGTCCATTTTATCCGATAATCTCCAAGCACCATCCCGGAACTGCCACTGGACCTGGAACCGCCTTACCTGAAGATGTCTATTTCTAGCTGACGATGTATGGGTCGTCGGTTGGCAACGTAGGGTTTAGGCCATGTTCTGTCAGCCTCTTTCCAGGCACTCATCCATCTCCTTGGATCAAGCTTGGGAAAGCTTGTGAACAATGTGCATGGTCGATCCGGTCTGGATCGCAACAGCCGCCCCGTCCGCCACAGCCACGCAGCGAGTTGCCTCTGTAACCAATCTGGTTCACGGCAAAAGCGCTCCAACGCATCAGATTATTCCGCCACAGGCATTCAAATCTGATATTGGCGCTAGAAAGTGGTGATTCAGGCAAGTAAGCAAGGTCCTACACAACCGTCGCAACACCTCTCTCTATCTACATATGCATACGTGATTGTGCTTTCACGGCCACCAACTGGCGGCCCGGAAGCTATTCCGCCAGATTCACTTCCAAGCAGTGCTACCCTTGGCCACTGCGCTGAGTGGCTGAAGGCATCATCTCTTTGTCATTGAATTCACCACTGGGTCCGTTCGAGCTGTGGACGAGACGCGGCATCTCCACCGGTCGGTCGCATTCGAAGCGTACCGTACGCAGCAAGGTACTGTAGTACAAGTTCTCAACCGCCTGTCACTATGTGCATCCCCGGGCGGCTCGGACGGAGATGCCAACCGTCGCAACCCTGCTGTCCTTTGACATGCAACTTTCTGTTCCCGAGGGTGCTCCTGAACTCACCCACCAGCGCCGGAATCCCAGACATAAAACCGTGTGCGAGATGTCCGTACGATAACCTTTCCCAATGAAACAAAGGGCTCTGCTCGGTCAGCCGGCAGTCATCAGGAAAACCACCTTGCAACAGCACGACATCTCTGGGACCAAACCAAACCTTCGATACGTTTGTTTCCTGCTCGCCCGGCACCCCTGCAACTGCCCACACGCCGGGCAGTCTAGCAAACAGGCCCTTGGGCGAGGGATTCCGACTCACATGTCCGGAGGGACCAGCAGCAACATCAAGATCTGTTGCATTAGCGTCCTATTTTCCATAACGTTCTGGCGCAAGGTCTTGGAAGCGGTCCCGTTCGGCATTAAGACTCGCGCAACCGGGGCTTTCCGTTATGACCTTGGAAAATGTCCGCAGCGAGGAAGGTTTGCAAGTCAGCATGTCCAACAGCAGAGAGAGAGAGAGATGCCGTGCCTCCGGCGCCGCTAGCACGCAAGTCGCCGTAAATGAGTCAGTTTGATGACCTAAAGACGCCGTAGGCTGTAGGTCCGTAGTGCGCAAACCACCTTCTTCTTCACCGCCTCCCCCCGGCCTCGGCGCCATTGGCTGGGCAGGAGCACGACTTTTGGGGGAAAGCATGCTGTTGTTCGATATGCAAATGTGGGTAACTATATGCTGACGTTGCTCAAGCTTCGAAACGACGCGCCATTACCAGAATGAGGACGGGAGCGCAGATGCAGACCTTATTCGTGCCAGTTGGCAATTGATGGCCCGTCCTTCCCAGGATACACTTAGCTCACTGCGACTCGGTTTTCCGACAGAGGTGATCCCCGACGTGCTTGACTAGTTACACTGACAGAGGCGCTTCTGCCTGCTTATCAACAATCCGACCATAGGTATCTTGTCGATGTTTCTGTCTGTCTGTACCGTGGTGGGCAGCCAGCCGGCCAGTCCAGACCAGACCAGATCAGAGTCGCAAACCGCTTTGCGCTGGGTCTTCCTGTGGCCTATACATCTGCAAACATGACAATACCATCCCAGCGAGCCGGTGACGCTCTCATTCGGCAACCCGAGCCGCACAGAGGGCTTGACCGAGCTGTCAGTGGGCAGCCTCGCCGCATCCCGGAGGGTGTCGTCGCTCGTTGGGCGGGTGGGTAGGACAGCGTTATGCAGGTGGCCGCAATCAGCCAAACGGGGGTGGTTCCCAAAATCTAGACACCCTCTTCTTTCCTCGCGCCGGTTCGCTGTGTTTGTATGTGTGTGTGTGTGTGTGTGTGACAACCGAGCAACGCAAAGGTCTTCTTGGGCTGTTGTTCCCTATCATGCTTGCTGCAAATGATGTGCATTCGCGCCAAGGCCCTTTTCACTATCGGAGGAGGAGGAGCGTCATCATGTTGCTTCTCGTAATCTTCGTCTCATTACTTCTATCACTTAATCGGTTTTCTTTCTGTCTAAACGAGAAAAAAGAACGAAAACGCCGCGTTCATGCCGTGAGAGGGAAGAAGAAAAGACCTGTGGTATCTAACATCTAATGGTCATGAGAGACATTAAAAAAGGGGGTATCTTTCTCGTCTTGTTTTCCGCAACCGTTGCTGCGCAAAACTCAACCAAAAACGCAATGAGAGTCGTGAACAAACAACGCGATGTATACAAACTCGCGATTCCTCTCGTAGTACGAGGACAGACGTATGCAGAATGATGAAAAGAAACAATCGTCAAAAATACCATACGTTCGGGCATGGGCTACAACCAAAACCGATCCCACCCAACCCCCAATCCAAAAGAGACAATGAAAAACCGATGATAAGATCGGGCAGCATCGGGCATGACAACGTCGCAAAAGGGATGTGTGAAGCAGTCTTGTCCGTGGAGGTGTCGTCAGGGGAATTGCAGCCGGATGATTGAGAAGAACATGTTTTGGAGCACGTGAAACATGACAGCTACACTCGTCGGCAGCAGCTCAGGCCAGACGGCGAGGTCAAGCTTTCCCTCCATACCGACGTCGACCCCGAAGATGTAGCGGATGAGCACGCGGACGCAGATGGATGCCACGAGCTCGCAGCCCCAAGTGACCGAGGAGGCCCAGAAAGTCAGGTTGAAGTCATAATCGTCGCCCACCTCCTTCATGTCGAATGCAAAGTAGGGATAGACGTCTTTGTTGGGACCAAAGTGTAGGACCAGGACGCTGCCGAGGAAGGCCGCCATGGATACGTTCTCCGCGAGGAAGCGGATAAAGACGTTGCGGGTGCAGACCTTTTGATACGACGCGTAGGATTGGTCCGTCAGGTTGAGGGTGACGGTGATGCGGTGGTAGAGGCGCGACATCGTCAAAGGCGTGAGGATGATGAGAGTGCTGCTGGAAAGTATTTGAAGATACACGAATTGCTCTGGAGAGCGAAGGCGGGCGTATAGCGCGCGAACGTAGGTTTGATAAGTGAGCATGAAGTATCTGTGTTTTGTTAGATGTGCCGTCTTTAACATGGAAAAGGGGTTCGCTTACAGCTTGAACACCCAGCTGAGAGGGTAGCTCCCAACACGTTCACCCTCGCGGATACCTAGAAGCCAACCTGTCAAGGCGTCGAGGAGATGGACGGTGATGATCCAGCTGTAGACGTAGACGATTGTTTCCAAATTGTTGTGAGGTAACGTCCGCAGGTAGATCTCTGCGTAGGCTTCTCCTATCACATACGCCATGAGGCCGACGAATAACGCCAGACAGAACCAGATGAAACGGACGAAGCTGGCGGGCAGCCATCTGCGGCGTATTCTCACGCTGGCCAGGTGCCTAGGCTGCCCAGAGCCCACCTGCATCGTCGCGTCGGGGTCGAACGAGTCGCTGCTGAGGTTTGGGCGGCGACGGTTGTCTCGTCGGGGGATGCTTCCTTCAGCCTCACCAGTCCACCAAGACGTTGTGAAGATCCGCTGCGTCTCAGAGAGGGAGTGGCGCAATTTCAGGTGGCGTTCTGAGGTAAGGAGAATGCAGAACGCTATAGCTACTGGCATAGCCATGACGATAAACGTCCAGGAGATCCAAGCCGTATTATGTTGAGTGAGGAAGCGTGTCTCTGGTGTAAGATATAGCGGTATGGGCACTGCTATTGAAACAATGGCTATCAGAGACATGGTGACCGGGAAGCCGAGCGATTGCGGCCACCTGCGAGCGTGTAAGTCAGTGGAGACTTTGTTCATATACACGAAGGGGTTTTCTATACCAGTTCAGGCTGTAAAGATTGAAGACCTTTGTGATCCAAATCAAGGCGGTAATGTTGTAGAAGCCATAGTAAACGAACAGGAAGAACCAGAAACTAATCTGTACTCGTGCTTCTCCGTGACCAGGTATCTTGCGCCCCGAACCGGACCCGGGGTCACTGCGGTCGTCATCGTCGTCAGGAAACTGATATTGCGGAAATGGCAGCGCACACCACGCAATTGCCTACGATTTTCTAGCATTAGTCCTTCTGTTGCCACCAAATGAGGGATCGTTCGTCGGTGGTGACATACCAGAGCGGCGGGCATCAGCACCAGACATCCATACCGACTCCACCAAACGTCAACCACCTTCTTGACGTCAGTCTGCTTTGGCTCGACCCAAACGTCGACAATTCTGCGGCAGGTCCGTTGCCATAAGCTCAGGTCCTCCACGTCGACTCTATCGGCATCATCATCGGGGTTATCGAGACCTGCTGCAGAGAGAAGCGCGCCATAGCCGACGTGCACACTGCCACGATTGTTGGAGAATAGACCGAGGGTGCTGGAACGACGACGGCGGCCGCTGACGTCGTCTTCTTGGGGTACGGCGCGAAAGCGACCTAGCAGAGGAGACGAGTCGTTCGTGAAGCGGGTTCGAGACTCATTGCCTTGAGTGAATTGGAAGAAGCTCGGCATCGCTTCGCAGTTTGGAGGGTGTCGTCTATCTTCGCGACATTGAGTGTGGTTTGTTTACTTTCCGCTCGTGGCAGGCGAGCTGCTTCCGACAGTTATTGTCTGAAATGCTTGGGTACGCGCTCGAGTTCGAGGTCTAGAAGAGTGATACCCCGCGAGAGTAAATACTGCCTTATCGTGATCTTGCTTATATCCAGGATGACGCGGGTCTGGCAGGAATATTTGCTGGATGTCGTACAGTAGTAGCTCGTGGTGTGAGGAAAGGAATCCCGGACCTCATCCAGTGTAAATTGGATTTCAGTGGCTTATGACGCTAGGGCGCCCGTGTACCTGGGACGGTCCCTGGTTTTCTGGCGGACACGGCGGATCAAGCCCCCTGGCACACCGGGCGCTAGCGTTGTTTGGGCGGAGCTTCGAATGTGTTGGCCTGTGGGGACCTCATGCTGAGTTCACCAGTCCTCCGACCGCCGGCCGGGGCTTGCATGATGTGTAGTTATGTGGTAGATGAGCATATGAAATGAGATGCAAGACCAAAGGGTTGAATGCCGTAGCCTTTCTTTGTATTTCCATAATATTATCGTAATTGTGCATACTTCTTACAATCGCTCCAACCCCCCTGTGAAATAGGTAGCAAGTGCTGGGTTATCTACGGCGCGCAGGTCTAGGCGGTATTCTAGATGCAACTGCAAGAGCTCGTCAACCATGCCAAACGTCATAATGATGTTGTTGTACAGAATCCTTCTTATTCCTCGTCATTGTCCATAGTTTCCTCGAATCCCTCAGAGTCCTCAGTGTCCTCTGAGTCCGTAGAATTTTGTTCCTCTTTGGGCACATCCACAAAGTCATTTTCGTTGTTGTGGTCTTCCTCCTCTTCTTCACCCTCGACGTCGGCCTCAACTTCCGCATCCTTAGAGTCTTCGGAAAAGGCCACAACCTTGGATGTCGGCGATTTCTTTGGTGGCTCTAGAACATCACCACTCCAGGGCTTGCATTCTTTGACCAGCTCACCACACCTGAGACATGTCCAACCCTCGCCCTCCTCTCGCTCCAGTCGGGTCGCGAGGCAGACGAAGCAGTATATGCAACCGCAAGGAATAGTCTCGTATGGGTTTGTGATATCTGTTTGGGCCGATCCAATGACACCGCTCGAGGCCGCAGCCGCCATAATCTCGGTCTCTGTAGTTGCCAGAGTGTTCTGGTCCTGGTAGCAGATTGCGCAAGTGCGCTCCGGCAGAAAGCCATATTCTCCATTGGCCGACTTGTCCTCGTCTCCGCTTGTCGTCATGATTGACTTTGTCTTGCGCCATGTTCTTGATATCCATCTTCTCCATCGATTGATGCCGATGAGTGGTAGAACAAACAAGAGAAACTCGGTGAAGGCATGCCAAACGAGTTGCCGATTGAGGTATTCGAAAGATACCTCACGGCTCACCTGGCTTGTTGGTGGAGCGAGGCGCATCCGTAGTACTCTGTCCAAGAGTGTGCGATATCTTCCCTGCAGGAGAAAGACGAGGAAGGACACGAAGGCTGCTCCCGCGTGCAGGGTGGTGATTCTCGATGTGATGCGCGACAGTCGTTGTAAGCGTGGGTTGGGATCACCATATCCTTCGTCATGCTCCAGCAGCCAATTCTCCCATTTGTCCCAGCCGTATCTTCCAAAGACAGTAGCCAATCCGTAGAGGGACTTTTGCCATCTGGAAGGCGCCACCAAAACAGAGCCGTCCTTGCGCGCGTCCGTGTATTTCAGGTTCTGCAACGCTGCACCATATGTCGCATCGTGATCCCACACGGTGAGCTTGAACAGCACCGCGCGCAGTGCCAAGAGAATCTCAGCTGACCAGTCGTCTTTCAGGTGGCCGCCGGCAAAGTATTTGAGCGCATCGCCAGCCTGACCGCGCAGGAGCTCCAGCAACTCGTCGTCTAACAATTCGGCGTCGACTTGTCCGACCCTGAATGCCGGACGCGTGCCGTCCTGGGAGGAGATGGCGTCCCATGCTGATCCGAGTCGGCTAAAGGGGAAGGGGAGCCGGTCGATCTGGGCGCGTGCTCGTGACGATTCGTGCTGCGCGGCGATTCGGGCGGCGTTCTCTGCTTCGCGGGCTTGTCGTCGAGCTGCCAGGCGCTGCTGCGCTTGCGCAAAGTTGGTTGATGTCATCTGGGCGGCATTGGGTGGTGGATTGTGCAGGCGAGATGCAACTTGCTGAGCATCACACCTCTTGCCCAGGTGGTTGAAGACGACGGGGGAGGGATGGGATGGAGGTTGGATGGGTGTCGGAAAATGAGCCGAGGTCCGCCGTTCCAGCGAGCGATTCGCGCAGGCCAGTCCACTGCCGCGGGCAAGTTGGGGGAGGTGACTGCTGGGGGGACAGGCGGTGGCCTGGGCCGAAATGTCGGCCGGCGGAGCATCAGACGTACCGGGGCGCCCGGGCCACCCTTTGCACCTCCACTGCTCTCGGGTAAGGTACGAGTGCCTCGAACCGGCTCTCCACTAAAACTGTCCGTTATCATAGACTCAATGGCAGTCTACGGATACCGTAACCTCAACCTCTGTCCGTCCCTGCAAGTCCCTTGTTGTGGCTTGACCGACCTTACTACCACATCATACCTACCGCGTTGACACTACTTTTGGGGACGTCGGCGACCACCTTACAAACCATATCTGTCATGCATTGCACTTCTGCATCAACACTGCGGGTGAACCAGCTTACCTCAGATGATGTGTCACCTCGACAAGTGAGATCCCGGCCTCATCCCGGCGGGAAGCGTCAGTATTGATTGCTTGGGACGAACTCAACGCAACCTCCAGCGCCCTTTACCCTCCCTGCTTCGGATATGGCCGCACGCGCCAGTCCTCATTCTGGTGCTTGTTCCCTTCTTCTTGTCTCTATCGTCACCGCTGCTTGTCGGGCCTATGCACTCCAAGCGATACTCGAACGACTATTCGCTGTTTCGACCTACCGGCATGCCAGAGCCTGCAGCTACATCCAGACAGGAAGCACCCTATACGCAGCTACCAATAACCCGCTGACTTTAAGAACTGACCGCAGCCCAGATCACATCTACTCGACCTCCTGATTGGCCATTGCCCGGTCATCAAGATGTGAATCTAAGTCAAGCTTATGTCGACAGGAGCCAGCATCCCCTTCCCCCGGTCCCAAAAGTCGGGATGGCTTTGCAAAAGAGCTGTTATGGCGGTGCCGGCTCGTACGACCTGCCTTCCGGTGCAGAAGCGTGGCGTTCTCAGGTCCCCGCCCTTTGCTCTGGAATCTTCATTATCCCGCTTCTTGAGCATCATGGCTGATCTATCTGTCGGACTTAAGCGATACCCTGGCTGAATCGTGGCGCATGTTTGCTTCATGGAATTCTCACGAT
Source organism: Colletotrichum theobromicola (assembly GCA_014705045.1). Lineage (NCBI taxonomy): Eukaryota > Fungi > Ascomycota > Sordariomycetes > Glomerellales > Glomerellaceae > Colletotrichum > Colletotrichum theobromicola. Next base: position 262,885 of record JABGLZ010001020.1, read on the forward strand.
GTGGTAACGTTACTCACTCACGACTTGGATCATGACATAGAGCAAGTTTGGCAGCAAGGAATGTTCTGAATACAGCCTCCGAGGAGGTTCGGAGCTCTGCCAGCCGCCTTAGCTAACTGACAGCACGGGAAGTCCGTCCCAGATTGTGATCACTCAGGTACCATGCAAATCTCCCCGTTTTTGCATCCATCATGTACCAAGCGGTTACTGTCCATCTCGAGCCAATCCTTCCTGAACACAATATCGCGAGGTTTCGCGAGGTTCAGATGCCGGTAGAGTAGTTTCGCGGTCCAGCGTCTTGGAGAGACATCGGAATCCAATACTCATCTAGACGTGACTTTGAGCCAGCTGTTAGGGCTGACGGGAAAAGCGGGAAGGCTCAGCCTAGGCAACGTGCGGCAGGCTGATTAGCAAGTGCTACATGTGCAGGATAACTAAGACCCGTTTCAACCAGGTGTACATCCCTAACGTTATTCGTCCAATCAGCCGTAGCGTGGTGGTGTTGTAGGACCAGCCTCGACGTAACCCAGCCCCAATACGGAACCTCGACAGAAGCTTACCAAGCTGCTTCTATTTTTCACTCTATGGTCCAAAGACTCATATCCACGCCATTTCGTCCTTGAAACCCCGTTCAGGCAAGGGAATAATGCCTGACCAGGCTCTCAACATGTGCGGAGTGGCGGCGGACATGGTCCTCCCACGGCCGTAGGCGCTGCTCAAGCGACATTGCTCAGGCGCTCACACCTTTACCCATTTTGCTCTTGCGTCACTGCATTGCTTACCTGCCAGAACCGTCTATTGGGAAAACGTAACATTGAGGCATCCGGCCGAGTTGACCAGGGGTGAGGATGCTCCACGACGCACCTGCCGTCGTCTTCATCATCCTACGAGTTACATAAACAACGCCAACCCTCGCCACTCAACTCCAGATCATCACGAGGTCACCGAACGCTTCAAACTGATCAACTTCTTCCTTCTTCGAACCTATCTGATCAGCACCAGCTGTGGCCAGACTCGCGGTACACACGATGGAATCCGAGACGACATCCAGCCCTGGATCAGCCAGTGGCATGACGGATACCCAAGCGCGTGCCGGCGCCACAAGGTCCAAGGCTACCATTCGAGCATCATTGGCCTGTGTTCCATGCAGGTCCAAGCATGTCAAGTGTGACTCGGCTTTGCCTGCTTGTCTTCGATGCCGCTTGGAGGAAAAGACGTGTTACTATGCCAAGTCCAGGCGAGGCATTCGAGATCCCAAGAAGCGAAGTCTTATCAACGATCCCATTGCCCCCCCTTCAGCTTCATCCGAGACCGCGACATCATTCCCTTCTCCAGAACTGGCCAACTTTGAGTTCCCTATCAACGTAGTCGAGAGGCTACCGGGAGGTTGGTCGCTGAACAAGGCACAATTTCCCGACCCTAGGACAGCTTCGCCGACTTCATTCTTGTTCGACCTCTACTTCACCAACTTTCACGACACACACTCGTGGCTCCTACCCAAACCTCAAATCCTGAGCCATATTCGGTCTGACCCTCAGTCGTTTCACTTCCTCGCCAGCTGCATCACCTACGTCGGATCTCTTTTTTCCAGGGCCATCTCTTCGGAAGAGTTACGTGAGAAGGCGTTCAGTCTGGCCAGTGGAGGGCTCCCAATGACTCCTTGGACGGTCCAGGGTCTTCTTGTCCTGAGCGTGGCGGCATTTGGCGAGAACAGAATGGATTTGAGCAACGGTTGGATGGATGCGGCGGTTCAGATGGCACTTGATCTTGGAATGCACGAGAGGGCGTTCGCAGATGCCGAGCCAGATCCGTTCATGGCAGAAAGCTTCCGCAGAACGTATTGGGCGCTGTATTTCCATGGTAGCATGCGAGCAATGCGGGAGGACCTGCCGAGTTTCACCCTCCTTGGGGTCGTAGCAACTACAGGGTTGCCTTGTGAGGAATGGGAGTATCAGACAGGAGTAAGTGGGTGAATGTCTTTCTCTTTGGAACGAGTGGCTAACTGCGAGAAGGAAATTCCACAGCCCATATCGCTGGCACAATACGATGCCAGAGATCCCATGGACGAAAGAAGCTATTCATCTTGGACTTACTTAATCGACCTCTGCCGGCTTTGTGGGGAGTTGATTCTCCCAATGTCAACGCTGCCTCGTGAATTATTGGCCAATACCGTCGACCGAGCCGACTCCAGGCTCGTCGGATGGCTGATTAGCTTGCCCAAGTGGAAGCAGCAGTTGGTCGATTCAGGCGGTGCCGTTGATATGATTCTCTTCCACGCAATGGCCTATGCTCACAGGTATGTGACTGGCTCCTATATGCTTCCGTCTCAGACTCCTGACATGGCGTTTCTAGTTTGAGGATAAGGATGCAGCTGCCCCTCGGAGCCTTGGGCCTTGGTATCCGAGATCTCCTGAGTCTTGGCCCGCTCTTCAAGACTCGCGAATCACCGCCATCTCGGAATCCGGGATCGCACACTGCGCCATACCAGTGGCTTGAGTGCTCGACGGCGCTTCAAGCAGGACTTTCAACTATCGGCTTGTTCAACTTTTCGCTGCCTCCAGCCAAGTACAGTCCGGCATGCATAATTGGACTACGAGGGGCTGCACTCCCCCTGCTCGACGCAAAGTTGTACGGTGCAGTCCAGTCGCCCGCATTGCGAGAGAAGCTTGACCTGCTCTTGGGCGTACTGAAAGTTGCCGGAGAGATGTGGCCAATCGCGAAGAACATCGGCAACGAGGTGAATGACTTGCTGAGAGACATGGAGGCCACAAGTCACCGCAGCATGATCCCGCACTTTGACCCATGTCTAGATGCCTTCATCAACGATATGACATCTTCGGGGAGCGCGGAAGAGCCTAGCATGTTTGCTTTTTCCGAACCACGGACTGCGGATGAACTAGTTCACTGGAGTGCAGGCCTGACAGGGACGTTTCAGGTCTAAGAGAAGGCGGCTTTGGCTGATACGCACGAGGGAGACCTTTTTACACTTTTCGCTCTATTTGTTTCGATTTATCGTGTTGAGCGTTTGTGTCGTACAGAGAAAGTGATTGCTGTTAAGGTTGAGCGACCCAAGCTTTGTGCGATTGCCGCAAACCAACATATCAAGACCGACGGGGAGTTATGGCGTGACTAAATATACCACAGAAACAAAAACATCTAGGAGTTTGCTTTACATAGAAATTCATATTTTATAAATCGGAACAACCCTTTGATATCTGGGCTGGGTGAGTGTTTGGCAATGAAGCTGAACATCAGCTGAAGAGCAAACCAGCTTGGCCTCGGCGAGTAGGTACTTCGGTGAGGATAGATGTAGTTGAACAGTGGCACATGCTTCTTCCCGCTTATGCTGAAGCAGCCAGGTCCATGCTCGAAGTCCTGCTTCTGGAAGTCAGGTACGGTAGGACAGCAGAATCCATACAATATCGCCAAAGAAATCTTGTTTCCGTGCCTAAGGTACCTTACCTCACCTACCTACCTACCTTAAGGTAAGGCACCTTACCCAGTGGAGGTTTCTACCCAGGCAGGCAGGACGGGATATCTAAAGCGCGCGGGCCTTCCTCATTTAGTGCTCCTTTCCCTCTGAGGTGCGGTGATCCTGGCTGGTTGCCGTTTCCATTTCCATTTGCACAGTGCACCGTTTCTTCAGCGCCCCACTACCCCGCGATGGGCGCCCTGTGCCAACCTTGAACCTAACAGCGAGGTGGTGTCCCGACGCGCCAGTTAGTGAGGTTGCCCCGCCACAGGCGATAACGCCTGGCTTGCCTAAATTTCCTACCGCCTCCCCGCCGCCTTTTCAATACGAGAACCTCCTTCCGAACCGAACGTCATCACGTCGACCTCCTTGGGACCCACGAAATCGGTACCGACGTCTTGGTCGCTAACCAGGAAGACCGCAACGATGAGCTTCGCTATCGAGGTGCCCGGCGATGCCAACCCTCTCAGCCTGCAGGAGCTCTGCAGAGCCCTCGAGTCTGCGACATCGACCGACTATGCCCGTAGACAGGCCGCTGGCCAGCAGCTCACATCATGGGAGACCGAGAAGGGCTACTTCTCCTCTTTGCAGGTGAATGACTTCCCAAAAGAGCTCCTCTGGCTTGGCATCATAAGCTAACGTTCCTTACTCCAGACCATCTTCCTGGATAAGTCCCTTCCCTTCGACATCCGATTCCTGGCCGTGATCCAGCTCAAGAACGGCATCGACAAGTGCTGGCGCCTACTACCAAATGTGAAGGGCGGCTTGGATCCCGAGGAGAAGAACCTCATCCGGCAACGCCTGTTTCAGGGTACACTGGAGGAGGAGGAGAAGGGTCTCTCGCTGCACAACTCGCTGGTCACAGCCAAGGTCATTAGAATTGACTACCCTCAACACTGGCCGGATGCCTTGTCCAACATCATTGGTCTTGTCAGAGGCTCCAAGGATGGCAATCAACAGCACTTGCACGGTTCTCTGCAAATCCTGCTTCGCGTTGTCAAGGAACTAGGCACTGCTCGCCTGCGGAGATCGCAAACGGCCCTCCAGTCTGTGACCCCTGAAATTGTTTACCTTCTTGGAGAGGTTTACACGGAGAAGTCAGCAGTCTGGATGGGCTTCCTGACAAATGGACGTGGCGACGAAGACGAGGCCGATTTGGCCATGCTCATCAGCTTGATTTCTCTCAAGATTTTGCGCCGCCTTCTCGTTGTTGGCTACGAGGCACCTCACAACGACAAGACGGTTCAGCAATTTTGGACTGTGTCGCAAAACCATTTCGGCCAGTTCCTCGGTTTTGTGAGCCACGACTCCCACGTACCGGCCCCTTACCAAGACACTGTAGGAAAGCACCTCTTGCAGTTCACAAAACTTCACATCGACATGTCCGAGGCACATCCTGCCAGTTTTGCTGTTCTCCCCAACTCTCTACCCCTCGTCCACGCATACTGGGACTTGGTTGCCAAATTCGCCGAAGTTTTCGAGAAGTCGGGCGGAATTCGCCAGTCATCCGGTGACTCTGGACAGTCAGTGTCGAAATCCAAGGTGGAGGGTCCCTTACTGGAGAGGCTAGCGCTTAGAGCCCTGCTTTTGATGAGATCATGCTTGAGGATAGCGTTCTACCCAAAGCAAACCTTCAAGTACAGGAGCGCAGAGGCCAAGAAGGACGAAAACGATGCTGTGGCTTTGATCAAGCAGGAGCTTCTCAAGGACGATTTCGTGGTCCAAATGGCCAATATCATCATCACACATCTGTTCGTTTTTCGAAAGGCGGATCTGGACGCCTGGGAAGAAGAGCCAGAGGAATGGGAGCAACAAGAGCAGAGTGAAGGCAATGCGTACGAGTGGGAGGTGCGTCCCTGTGCCGAGAAACTCTTCCTGGACCTTCTCGTCAACTTCAAGCAACTCATGATACCCCCCCTGCTTTCCTACTTTGAGACTGCGACAAACCCACAAGCAGATATCGCTACCAAGGAGGCAGTGTATACTGCTCTGGGCTTGGCTGCGCCGAATGTTGCCAATGTCTTCGACTTTGACGCTTTATTGGTTTCTACTGTTGTTCAAGATGCTCAACAGCAAGGGCCTCTTTACAAAGTGCTCCGCCGCCGAATCGCGATCATGGTCAGCCAATGGGTCACTGTCAAAATCGCCGATGGCAGCAGGCCACTAATCTACGAAATGTTCCGCCATTTCCTTAACCCTTCCGACGCTACCAACGATGTCGTTGTTCGTATTACCTCCGCGCGTCAACTTCGATGGATCGTTGATGAGCTTGCTTTCAGCGCGGAGGCATTCCTTCCTTATGCCGCCGATGTGCTGAACGAGCTTCTGCAACTGCTTCAGAACGTTGACATTGACGAGACGAAGCTGGCTGTATTGGAGTCTATGCGAATTCTTGTGACGAGACTGGAGCACCACGTATCCCAATTTGGAGATTTCATCATGTCTAGCCTTCCAAGCATTTGGGAGAACTCTGGAACTGAGGAGTACATGATCAAGCAAGCCATCATTGCCATCTTCGCCGCCTTAGTCATGTCTATGGGCAGTGATTCTCAGAGATATCAGCATTTGATGGTTCCTCTACTGTCAGAGGCAGCAAAGACTGGCTCTGATCTCCACACATATTTGATTGACGAAGTACTAGATCTGTGGAACTCAGTTTTGATGCAGAGCAACCCTCCGGTCTCTGCTGAAATCATGAGCATAGCAGAGCTTTCCCTGCCTCTTCTGGAGTACCAGACTGAGACCGCGGCCGTGGCCCTTTCGGTCGTCGAGTCGTACATCCTGTTGGGTACACAAGCGGTCCTCGAGGATAGACTGCGGCGGCCATTTTTGCAGGCTTTGTCTGGGGTCCTCGACTCCAAGAGTCGGGAACAGGTTCGACAGGGCACGGTCTGCATTGAATATATGATTCGTGCTGCATCTGAGCTAGGCGGAGCCAATGGCACGTCTGTCATTATTCAAGATATGTTAGAGACTGGATTCCTCAAAAAGATCTTGGAGAACCTTCACGATGCCTGGGAGGCCAACCAAACCACTGGACCGAACAAGAAGGTCAGCAAGCTGAGCACCATAACAGAGCGCGACTACTTTGCGATCCTTTCTCGGCTGATCATTGCCGACCCGGCCCTTTTCGTCACGATGCTGTCATCGTTTGGACCCGTGGAACACGTCTGGGCGTGGCTGAGCGGAGAGTGGTTCTTCCATCTCGACGGTCTTGATCACATTGAGCGACAAAAGTTATCCCTTCTAGCCCTGACTCGTCTCCTGGAGCTTCCTCAGCCTATGCAGAACTTGACTCTCAGCAAGCTTCAGGACTACTTCACACTATGGACAGGCACCATTTCCGAACTCCAGGACGGCATGACGGACGGGACCGACTCTTTAATTTGGCAAGAGATGGAGCCTAATGATTATGAGACGCCAAAGAGCCTGAAGGAGACGGAATGGACCAAAAAAGACCCAATTCACACGGTCAACGCCATGTACTTTGTCAAGGAGCGGCTTCAGGATGTCGTCCAGCGCTCAGGAGGCGAACAGCAGTTCGAGCAGGAATGGGCCATCAACGTGGATAAGGACGTACTGCAGAAGTTTTGGAGTTTGACCCAGGTCACGGGAAGTGCATAGAGAGCGGCAATGTTTGTTCGTGTGTTTTCGGGCTGGGAATCGGACATACGGGAAGGGATGATTACTACGAATGCATGAACACAAAGAGATAGAGGGGGCGTACGCCAGCTTCCAGTCAGTGGAAATCTACATAAGAGAATATACCATCAGTGCCAAAGTACCCAAGTTGGATTCTAAAAGTCTGTAATTTTCCGCGCTATTCAATCTGTACACCGGCCGCTTTACAGCTTACTCTGACCGTCCTGAGGAACCTTGACGACGACCTTGCCCCATGTGCCTCTGCTACCCAGCGCTATCAAGGCATCTGGGATGCGGTCGAGCCCAACGAATTCTTCATCGGTGAATTCCGTGCCGCGCAGCTTGCCTTCGGCCACGAGCTTCATGATTCCCTCCCAGACCTTGACCACGGTCTCCTTCTCCCTCACGGCGTACTGGCCCCAGAAGATGCCGACGAGGCTGATGTTCTTCAGGAGAACCTTGTTCATGGCGACCTTTTCAATCTTGCCAGCTGCGAAACCAATAATGAGGATGCGGCCGTTCCACGCGGTGCACTTTGTGCTGGCGTCGACCATGCCGACGGGGTCGTAGACGATGTCGACGCCGCGCCCACCGGGGGTGAGCTTCTTCACCTGCGCGGGCCACTCGGGGTTGCGGTAGTCGACGACGTGGTCGGCGCCGAAGGACTTTGCGACGTCGAGCTTGCGCGGGGTGGACGCGGTGGCGATGACGGTGGCGCCGAAGGCCTTTGCGACCTGGACGGCGGCCAGGCCGACGCCGCCGGCGGCGGCGTGGACGAGGACGATGTCGCCGGGCTTGATGCCGGCGCGCACGACGAGAGCGCCGTAGGAGGTCGGGGCCGTGATGAAGAGGCCGGCGGCTTCCTGGAAGGACCAGCCGTCTGGGACCGGGAGGAGATCCTTTTCGCGGGCGATGCACTTCTCAGCGAAGGCGCCTTGTGTTGCGCCGAAGACGCGGGCGCCGACGGGGAATTTGGCCTTGCCCGAGGGTGCTTTTAGGACCGTGCCGGCGAATTCGCAGCCCGACGTCCAAGGGAATGCTGGTTTGAGTGTGAGATGGGAGGTGGGTAGGTATGCCATGAGACGGCAATGTGTGACTTACGGGGCTGGGTTTGGTATTTGCCTTGGATCTGGAGGATGTCGAAGAAGTTCGCGGCTGCGGCATGTACTTGGATGAGGTATTCATCGTCCTTGGGGGCAGGCTCCGGAAGCTCTGTTACACGAAGCTCCTTGGGAGACTATTCGATTTAAATGTGAGTCTCATCGATGCTTCATGTGAGCTGCGTCTGCGTCGGTGAGCGTACCTTGACATATTCCTTGATTTGGATGCCGCGCATTGTGATGGATGCTGATGGTCTAGATCGCCTACGAAAGGGCACAGGGAACGTGGATATTCAATTGGAACTTGAAGTTGACAGTAAGGTATACGAAGCTCAGCTTTTACTTAAGAGGCAACCGGATGAGCTGGAGATGTCTACGGAGAAAGACTCCACGGAGGGTTCAAAGCTTCAGGTTGTATGGTCTAGTGCAATCTCTCGGAGCTTACACCCAGCTGGTTGCTACCCCAGACGGACGGTCTCAGAGACGCCGAGGGGGGAGGAGAGCCGAGGCATAATCGGTGGGTCGGTGTGTGAATTCCGGGGGAGAAAAGCTGGGGCTCGAGCCACACTGATGCTGCTCGCCGGCAGCCATCCCCGCCACGTTGCCGCTGTTGTGCTGGCGTCATACCAGCTACCACATACACTACTTGGTACACCCGCCGTGGCGTGTGGCAACGACGGTGATGGAATCGTGGCTAGTGTGTCACGGCATGGTGTCGATGAGATGCAGATTCGCACACGACGTGACGGAACAGTGCTGTTTGTGGACAGATAGAACGAGGGTCGATCCGATGCTGTAGTTCACGTCGAGTTGGTTCCAAGACTGATTTGCGTGAGATACCTAATTCAGGTCATTCAAATTAGAGAACGTCGGAAGAATAAAAAAGCCTACTTAGAAGTATTTGACATCAGATGGCATTCTGACATAACCATCAAGATTGAATGCAAAAATCGATGTGGAAGGCCATGGATGACGATGGAAGCGATGACTGTGAAGCACCCTGAGGCTGCTTTTAGTTGGAGCTAGGGGTGTTTACTGCCTGCCTGTTCGACCCTGCAAAAGGTACCTGGGTAGAGGTATGGTGGTAGCGGATCTGGGGCTCCTATTGCGACAAACTCAATGACAGATGTGACTGGCGAGTTGCAAGAGCTCTGTTCGGACTGATCTGCAATGCAAAACCTCCAACGGGTAAGTATGGAAGAGATAAAGAGAACGGGCGCGCCTGCTAAGGAATGTTTACAGTCCCTCCCGTCAGTCGAGTCTGTGTGTTGCTGCAACGCGGGCAGCGGACGGGAACAGCAGCAGCAGTGGCCGGACGGTCCAGATCGCGGAACCACAGCGCCATAGGCCCACCCGAACTGCTCCCTCCTGCACCTGTCGCACTGGAACCCTGACTGAGCCAACCCTGGCACTCCCGCCCCACCAGCGTTAGCGTGCTGCGGCAAAGGGTACCCAATTCGTGAGCTTCCCACTGGCGGCGGACGCTGCACAGCGCCCACCTCACTGTCCACCAGGCCAGTGTTGCCCCTCTCGGTCCCAGCCCACACTGCGAGTGCAAGTGTCCAATCCACCTTCACCAACCACTGACGTCCAATCTGCGACCGCAGCTACCGACCGACCGGCCACCTACCTTGACTGCCTGATAACTGATCCTCTTCCTCCTGCCTCTACCTTTGTCAGGCCTCACGTACCTCGTCTACCCACGTTGCTGTCTTTTCTCCGAGATCCCAACAGCTCCTTCTCCGTTGGCCATCCTTCCTCTCTCATCTTCCTTCCACCCGTTCCTTTGCCTCTCTACCTCTACCCCTCCGCAACTCGCTCACCTACGGGCAACGACGTCGTCATCGCGTTCGCGAAACCTCGAATTCGAAATACCCGGCATACCTACGTCCAAAGCACACAAGCTCCATCTACACAGCATCGACATCGAACAAGGCCATGGCCGACAACGCAGAGGGCACCAGTGATGCCCAGGTCACCTTCAAGGTGAAGACGGGTCAGGATAGCAACCACGTCATCACCATGCCCGAGTCGGCCACCGTGCTCGACCTAAAGACCAAGCTGGCCGGCGAGGATTTCGAGAATGTTCCCGTCGAGCGCCAGCGCCTCATCTATTCTGGCCGCGTCATGAAGAACGACGATAGCCTCGCCACCTACAAGATCAAGCCTAACAACACCATCCACATGGTCAAGAGCGCCGCCAGCAACCCCGCGCCTCAGCCCGCCGCTTCCTCCACACCTGCCGCCCCTGCTGTTCCTACCAACATGCAGGCCGGTACGGCAAACAACCTTCTCGCCGGCCTCACAGGAGCCAGATACGCCGGCCACATCAACCTGCCCAGCCGCGAGACTTTCGGAGCCGATGGAGGAGTAAGTTCTTGCCTACCCAATTCTTCAAGATAATGTCGCGTTGCATGAGCTAATATTATCGCTCCAGATGGGCGCCCCGCCATCCGACGACCAGCTGGCCCAGATGCTGTCCGATCCTTCGATGCTCCAGACGATGAATGCTGCTCTCGACAACCCCGACTTTATCAACTACATGATCCAGAGCAACCCTCATCTGCGTAACGTTCCCAATGCCCGCGAGATCATTCAATCACCTTTTATGCGCCAGATGATGACGAACCCGGACATGCTGCGTAACGTCATGAGAATGCAGCGCAGTATGGCCGGAGGAGGTGGCAACACGGCCTTCCCGGCACCCGGCGCCACCGACACCACCCCAGCCGAAGCTGCGGCCGCTGGTCAGCAAGGAAACGCCCAGCCCTCGCCGTTCGCCGGCTTCCCGGGCTTCCCTGGTATGCCTGCCATGCCTGGCGGTATGGAAGGATTGGGTGATCTCAGTGCTCTGTTCGGTCCTGGTAGCCCGTTTGCGCCTCCCCAACAAGGCGCGGGAGCTGGAGCTGGAGCCACCGGTGCCGCGGGCACCACGACGGGCGAGAATGCACAGAACACAACCGGAGCCGCTGCTGGAGCCACAGCAAATGCTCAGGGCGCGCAAGGCGGCAACACCACGAGCCCGCCTCCGGCAAACCCCTTTGCTGCTCTTTTCGCGCCCCCTCCCTACGCAGCGCAGGGACAGGGCCAGGGCCAGGGCCAAGGACAGACACCCGCGAACCCCTTCGCCTCTCCGTTTGGCCAGATCAACCCCGAGATGATGCAGCAGATGATGAATATGTGGGGACTTGGTGGTGCTGGCGGCGCAGGTGGCTCTCCTGCTCCCGCGGACAACCGTCCGCCCGAGGAGCGATACGCTGAGCAGCTGCGCCAGCTCAACGACATGGGCTTTTTCGACTTCGATAGAAACGTGGCGGCTCTTAGGCGAAGCGGCGGCAGTGTGCAGGGTGCGATTGAGCACCTTCTCAGCTCTTGATGACTGTGAAAGCACGTTATTTGGAGGGAAGCAAGGAGGTCGTGTCATTTGGCTAGGAGAGCGTTGCATAGGGATCACGCTTTAATGGTTGATAGGCCTGTGAAAGGGAGAAGCACATACCCTACCTAGTTGCCTTGGGCCTTAGTACTGGCAGTTTCGAGGAGACAGGAAATTGACCAGGCACGACGTTTACGATTGTTCGCTTTACGTTTCTACACGGACGGCTTGGATTGAGGATTGCTGTAATAGTAGTTCCTCGAGTTTTCACATTGATAAAGAAAATCATTATCTATTGCGACCCATTTGATCTGATTCGTGATGTTGTTATGTCGTTCAGCTTTGAGTCCGCGTGACGACTGTGTAGTGAGTGACATCCGTGGATAAGGTAGCTTTGATGGGGCGATTAGTCCAGGCCAGAAAACGTGCACCTCAACGAAGTTTCCTTCATCAACTCATCGGCCATCCCGCTATTATTGCCGGATGCTGGAGTGTACAGAGCACGGCAACGAATAGTTTGAAATTTTTAATCTGAAAATGTAGCAAGCATGATTCAGGGCATTTTCTATGCAAGGTTTCTGCCCAAGGAGGGTAAGTGATTGATCTCATCAGAACCAAATCATCATCCAGAGCCTCATCAACTACCTTCTTCATCCGCATCTTGCCGCTGACTGTCCACCCACTCGATAGGTCCGCACATTGTGGCTCAGTCACCGCCGGGATGCATCACATCCGCGCCCGGCGCGACGAAGCCGCCGCTCATCGACTGGGACGTGATGCAGGAGTACATCATGCCGCGCAAGGCCTTCTTTAATCGCTACATGACGGTGCAGGATCCGGAGGGCAAGTACGCCGTCCTTGGGTTCCCAGTCCTGATCCCGCACGAGAAGTACCAGCGCAACGAGTTCATCTTCAATTTTGGCATTGTGCTGGATGTCGATGCGGACCAGGCGCCGTACGAGCCGGTGGTGCGGCGGCTGGCTGTCACGTTCAAGGAGATGGAGAAGCAGAATGAGTATCTGAGCCAGGAGGGCTCCGGTGGAGGGGAGCGTAGACCGATTGAGACGCTCTTGGAAATTGTCAAGGAGGATCTTAATAATTACGGCGAGTGCATGATTCCCGTCGGTGAGTGCTTATCCCCTTTGGAAGCTGCTATAGCCATCGCTGGTTTATTGACAATGCCGCCCGCCCCCCGCAAGACGACGCCAACACGATCAACATGAAGCTCTTCCCGCACCACGCCAACCCGCCGCAGGTGAAGGGCTGGCACGTGCCGGTCGCCAAGATGAAGTTCGCCGAGATCGTCGACCCGACGTGGGACCTGACGATGCAAAAGGTCGTGGCGCACATCGACGGCGTCAACGACGTGCGGCGCATCGCCTGGGCCGCCGACGTGTCGCTGGACCTCGCCAAGCTCGCGCTGCGCCACCTGCTCTACTACGACACGATCCTGCTGCTGGACATGTTCTTCTTCGGGTCGTGCTACGCGCCGCGGCCGGGGATCCACGACTTCGTCGCGGACCGCGACGGCATCGTCGACGAGTGCGCGGCGTACGTGTGCATCCACGCCCGCCAGCGCATCAGCAATTTCATGCTGATCAAGCTGATGACGAGCTTCTGCGTGGGCAAGAGCGTGATGGAGTGGCTGCGCGGACACCAGGAGGCCGGGTTCGACGTGTTGAGGTATGTTGACGTGCGGCGGCTGGTGCAGTTTGGCGTGATCAAAGGGTGTCTGTACCGCGCGCACAAGTACGTCGTCTCGAAGCAGTACCTGGCGGCGCTGGCGACTGGACAAGCGAGGCCCAAGGCCGGCGGGGATTCGTTGCAGAAGTATACGGACGGGTGCCACACGTTTGATCAGATCATCACGGAGAATAACCTCACGGATACGGAGATTATGGAGAAGCTCAAGGCTCTGCCGGTGCCGAGCGGGGATCTGACGGTGTTTTATCGTTGAGATGTCTCATCCTGGCTTCATGATGGGAATGGTATTTTTACATTTTGTTATGCAGCGTTGTTATACATGTCAGTATACAGCCATTGTACATGGTATCGTAACGTCTAGAGCCCGAGTCAACCCTTTTTATTTGGACTTCAGCAGCTCGGCCCGCATTGCTTGGCGCTCGCTCCTCGTAGGGAACCTGATGTCCGGGTTGTTCACAACGGTAACCTCCTCCTCTTCCTCGGCCATCTTCGCCTTCACCATCTGGTTAAGCTCCTTCTTTGACAACTTGAGTCCATCTCTCTCGGCAATATCCCGGAGCTTCTGCATCGTCTGGCGTGTCTTGCCCTTGAATGGCTCGCCGGGGTACTCCTTGCCGCTTTGCTCCCACTCCGAGTCGGTCACGACCTCGATGATGCGGACGTTGTGCTTGCCCTTGCGGAGGATGAGGACGCGACCGTCAATCAGGAACTTGGGCACATCTTCGGGGAACCACATCTTCACCGGCGTCCAGTCCAGGTTACCCGGCACGAGCCCGCGCATGTCCTTGCCGGGAGCCGCGGCGACGTAGGCGCCGCCGGACCGGGCGATGCGATGGCCGTCGCTGATAGAGGCGGCCAGACCTGCGGCGTAGAGGATGCGGGCGATGCCTTGTCTGTAGATAAGGTCGTGCGGCAGCTTCATGTCCATCGTGGGGGCATTGTTCAGGGTGACGGGCCGGCCCTCGGTGACCTCGCCACTGGGGGCCTCGCCTTTGCCATACATGAACTTGTGCTGTTGCTGTTCGCGGACTGCGACCGAGGATCCGTGGACGAGGAAGACGACCTCGAAGGCGAGGGTGTGCTGGGCGACACGCTTGGAAGGGTCCTCCGCGTGCTCGGCCATGGTCTTCTTGATCGACTCGATGGGCATGAAGGTGAAGAGGCGGAGCAGCTTCTCGACCTCGTCATCGGAGCGTCTGACAAAGTAGCCGTAAAGGTCGAAGGCGCTGGTGTTCACGCCGTCGAGCCAGACGGCGTTGCCGGCGCTCTTGCCAAATTTGGCGCCGGAGCTGTCTGTGAGGAGGGGCACAGTGAAGCCGATGGGGTCGTGACTCCAGCTGTCGGGCATCTTGAAGACGGGGTTCTCCTCGGAGCCGCGGATCGCCTTGACGGCGTCGATACCGGCGACGATGTTGCCATACTGGTCGGAGCCTCCGATTTGCATCTGGACACCCATCTTTTGGTACAGGTGCCAAAAGTCCCAGCCCTGCATCATGGGATAAACGAACTCTGCGAGAGACATGCCATCGCCGTTTTCCATCTTGTTCTTGACCCTGATTACCCCCACTGGTTAGCAATGAGTACGCTGACAGAGAGCGGCTGTGTGTACTCACGTGTCGCGGGACAGCATAGGCCCTATTCGCATGTAACGTCCCAGTCTCTTCATCACCTCATACATCGGAAGACTCTGCCACCACATGTTGTTGTTCACCAAAGCCCTATGCGCCGAATTATCAATCTTTATGCTGTGTTTCTGGGCAAGCGCTTCTACGTTGGCCCATATCTTCTTCATCTGGTAGTGGATCTTTGTGATGTTTACTGATATCTCGTTGTTCGCCATAACCTCGCGCGTCTTCAACCGGCCCGTAGGATCGCCTATCCTACCAGTCGCACCTCCTACCAGCGATACCGCAGGGAACCCGTGCAGGTACATCCACATCAGCGGCATGAAGGGGAGCAGGTGGCCGACGTGGAGTGATGGGGCGGTCGGGTCGACACCGACATAAGCGCCTATCCGTTTCGTTCGCAAGAGCTCTTTGACTAGTGGTGGACGTCTGGGTCTGGGGTTAACCATTGACCTTGGAGGGGTTCGAGGGGAAGGGCGCCAAGATGCTTACCCTGCGACGTCCTTAATGAAACCACGCTCCTCGAAAATATCCCAAATGTGAGGAAATTCTCCGTTGTTGATTCGCTCAGCGCGGTTCTCCCAGTCCATATCCGCCTGCTTGCGCTTCTCAAGCACCTTTTGCGTGATCCATCTGCGCTGGTTCTGCAGCAACTGCACCGCCGGTACCCTGGCGCATCGACTGCAGATGTTCCGCCGCAGTTCGGGGAGGCGGGGCCCCAGTGACGACAACATCGTTAAGGCGAATTCGTCGTGTAAACCGCTTTTGAATGCTTCGCCTCTCAACACATTGGAAAGAACGAAAGAGATGAACCTGGTGGGGACCCAATGTCGAATGTTCAATCTGCAATCGCCCCGGAATTGACTGACACATCCACACACACCCGGGCTGGCTCCTCGTTGCGCGACAAGACCCTCTGACAGCTCCAAAAATTTCCTTATCGGAACCGCGATAAGACATCGCCCGTATTTTTATTCCTCCGGATCCCCGCAATTCTTCAGATGGGGGTCAAGTCCCCCGAAGAGGTCCCGTCGTTGCCCGCGATCCGAATCACGTGGAGCATTTCCAGCGTTCGGGAGAAGCTGGCCAATCACAGCACACTCGAAATAAGCTCCTCGGCAATCCCATCATCGAGAGCGTCGGGTCAAGTGCATCATCCACTCTAATTCTCTCTCCCAATCCGCGAAAACCCTCGAACGGAACGAGTCCACGAACGAACGCCCAATCCTCCCACTCCGAACATCAATTGACGAGTCTCAGCGCAATCCGTTTCGGCGACATACACAATATGGCTTCGTTTGTGCGACCTGCTCTGCTCAGGCAGACGGCCATGGCTGCCCGGGTGGCCAAGACCGGCGCATCCCGCTCTGCCTTCCTCAAGCCCACCGTCCAGAAGGAGTTCGTCAACAACACGACAAGAGTCGCCGCCTTCCACACCACCGCCAAGAGAGATTTGCTGCCCGTCGGCCCTCGTATGTTCCAAAATTGCATGCGCCTGGTGTATTTGAGAACTGTCTGCTAATCGTTTATCCACAGAGGTTGTCCAGGGTGGAGGTACGACGAAACCCCAAAGTCCATGAGCCCGCCACGAAGCGCTTCTGACCCGTGATGTCTACAGTTAACGACCCTGCCCCCGTCCCTCCCCCGAGTCCCGCCCACGGCTCCTACCACTGGAGTTTCGACCGCATCCTCGCCGCCGGCCTCGTGCCCATCACCATCACCCCCTTCGCCGCCGGCTCTCTGAACCCCACGGCTGACGCCATCCTCTGCTCCCTGATCCTCATCCACTCCCACACCGGCTTCCAGAACATCATCATCGACTACGTCCCTACCCGCACGTACCCCAAGCTCCGCAAGGGCACCATGTGGGCCCTGAACGCCGCGACCGTCCTCGTCGGCCTTGGCCTGTACGAGTTCGAGACCAGCGACGTTGGTGTCACCGAGGCTGTCGCCCGCATTTGGAAGGCTTGATTGGAGCGGGGTAGTCTTGCTTGTCCCTTACCAGATGTCGGGACGCCTTCGAGTGTGTGTGGGAGTCGATGTTTAAAATCATTACCTGATAGCGAACCCCACCGATAGATTTAATGGTGGTGAGAAGAGCTACGGAAGACGGGCGCTTTTGGCCGGTTATGTGCAAGCTGTGAAAGGGGGCGTGGGGAGGACTTGTGTACGTGATTTGGGGGCGCCATGGTTTAGAATTGGAAATGGCCAGTGTACAATCACCAGTCTAGGCAAAAATTGAGTTCTTTGTCAATGAACCTGGAGAGTTTATCGTGTTCTGTGTGCCTATGCTACACTGCGGGGCGCGTTGACGCCAGCTCTGGTCATACAAATACTGAAGACGCCATAGATGCACCTTCAAGCCAAAGCCGGCATCCGGAGCCTGGATGGGCATGATAAGCGTCTATGACACAACATCATTCACGTATTTCTCTTCGGTTAGATACGATATGTGATACTGTGGTTGATCGGTTGCGTATCAAGTTGAGGCGCTTACATACAATCCATGCGTCTCTGAACGTATTTTCTTGGCAGTCGTCCTGAACCGGAGGCTGAGCATGGATTCACGCTTAAAGTTGCTTACTCTTCATGGCCCACCCAATAGACATGATAATCGACTTTCTACTGTACGTCTAGATGTCAAGAATCAATGCATGAATAGGGTGTAACACGAACAACAACAATATGAGCGCCTGCGTATCAGGGTCTGAGTATCAGGGTAATTCTAATCACATATCGCGGTCCAGAACCCATCATCTCAAATGTGAGACCGCTAGATGGTAGACCGAGCAGTGACCAGAACGACCACTAGCTTGCAATCACGTTTGAACTGCGGGGTATGAGCTTCTTGCTGCAGATGGTCGTGTGTTTGTTTTCTGCATCCAGCCAGCAGGTAAACTGATGAGGTGAAAATTGTGTGATCAGTTTCGTCTTAGACGTGCTAGTGAAGGCGCAGTCCTATCGATGGGCGGCAGCAATAATCTCAGTGGCTTCATGCACGATTAAGTCAGGATATCATATCTATAGCTTAACTCTGGCTTACAACTACCGCGTTGGGCAAAAGCTGAAGATCTCAGGGTGTTACGATCCCGTGAGGTGTAAGTTCCTGGTGGAAGTCCACTGTGCGTAGACGTCCGACTTATTGGTAGATCACACAGTGTACTCCGTACCAACTGGCTGTTGCCGCAACAGCTTGCGCTGATCTCTACTTCCTTCTCTTCAAACTTCTTGCTCTTCCACCAAGATCTCGATAAGATTCAACCCGAACAAGTCAGTGGCTTCTTCTTCTTCTTCTTCTTCTTAGTTTCAATTACGGGAGATAGCCGCTTTCATTCTTTATCTTCTACTATGCTTTTCAGCCATCTGTGTTGGACTGTGTGTGGCAAGTGGAAATGGACAATCATGGCGTGGGTAAGGTCACTGTAGCTCCAAGGCATCGAGTATGAAACCAACGAAAGGGGACGGTCTTGCTCTCCAAGGGCATCAGCTTCTGTATTCCGATGGTGGTTCGTTATCTGTTGAGAGGCCCGTCCTGTCGGGAAGAGTCGGGGTTGCACTCTGTGTTCCAATTGGAAAGAAATTATGACCGAGGACAAGTCGTTGTGATCCTCTTAAACGCGTTGATCGCCGGAAAGGGCTCCACTGGGCATTTATCCCCTTCAGAGAGATGGCAAGTTCTCCTCTGCTGCTCCATTTCCCCAGGCGGCGTTAATGGGGCCATGTGCTTTGGGCCCCTTCTCTTATTGGCATCGCGTCCTACCCGCCGGATCCTGGACGGCTTGCTCTATGCTTTCACTGATACGCAGCACTGTGGCCACGCACCCCAAGCACCACAACAAGCAATCATCGTACCCAGTCCGATCCAGATTGTATACGCACGAGATACACTTTGTCGATTAGAAAGTCCCGACAGCATTGAGATAGGCGCATGGCGCACGCTCAGCCTCCTATATCTAAGCTTCCGGCCACTATCGATCTCGGGGTCCTCAAGGTCCAGCTCGCTGATTTCCTCCCGAGCATCTCGATTGCAAGGTAGAACTCTTCTGGTTACGCGGTAAACGCGAATCTCTCAAAAGATAATCTACGTGGCACGTCCTGTGATAGTGCTGCTGCCGCGCTGAAGGAGCAACGTGGGGGACTGTGACGCTTGGGATCAGGGGACAGCATCGCCCATGCTACTCAAACCGGGACAAGCACCCCACGAGATGGGAAGAGGCAAGCTGGTGTGTTTCGCAGCTTCCCGTGCCATTGACCTCACTAGGGATTGGCGCAAGGCACGATGGCTCAGACGAGTCCGGTTGACGAGACGCAGCGTTGGCATCCAGGTGGTTTGCCCATGTGCTCTGGCCATTGGTCGACACGGGCTGCTCCACCTGCGCTTGCATGGGCATCCCACCATGCATTCACCTCACCCACCCTAGAGCTCGACAACGAGCTGGCGGGGCTGGCTCAATTGAGTTGCTCTTGTTGGTGGGGTAGCTTTGCTCAGGGTCCTAGACCGCGCCGCCGGGGGGTTCAGATCTGCTTCACTTCTCGAGAACAGCAATTCGATGATGCATATCTCTCAGCCTGTGACACTCGCCTGCGTAGACGATACCATGTCGTCTCGCAATCTGCAACCATCAATGCCATGTAGATAATACATGCGCCTGGTCGAGTGGCCATTTGATAAACCATGGAGATGAGGGTATATATCGCTCACGCTGCTTCCATTGCACGAAGGACATGCCCCTGGCCTCTTTCCTCTTTCTCTAGAGTTCTCTCTTCTGCCAATTCAACTTGCCCTGACTTTTGGCACTGCTTCAACACATCCTCTCTGCTCCTCAAGACATGAGAGAATACCATGGCTTCTCTTGGTGGTAACAACTTGCCCCTGGACATGGATTTCAAAACAACCTTTGCTGGACTCAGCGCAGTCATCCTCGGCGGCCTGCTGTTTTCCAAAATTCTTCCCAAAAACGACAGAGAGAGCGGCGAGGCACCCAGCCTGCTGAGATCCTTCTTGCTGTTTTTCTACTCCTGCTTCATCAAGCCGCACGATGGCGACAAGGAGGGCAACCAACAGGGCGCCCTCGAGAGCTTCTACAAGAAGCAGGCCGGCGTCTATGATGCTACCAGGAAGCCCCTTCTGCAAGGCAGAGAGGATATGCTTGCACTCGTCGCAGCTCAGCTGAAGGCGAAGGCCCCCAAGGGCTCAAAGAAGGGAGGGAAGGAGAAGCGCATCTGGGTTGATGTAAGTCTGCGCAACGCCAGTGTCCGAAATGACTAGCTGACTGTACCATAGGTCGGTGGAGGAACGGGCTGGAACATTGAGGCCATGTCTGCCTTCGTCGACGTCCCCGAGTTCTTTTCTAGTGTTTACCTTGTTGACTTCTCCCCATCTCTCTGTGAGATCTCTCGAAAGCGTTTCGAACGACTTGGCTGGAACAATGTCAAGGTCGTTTGCGAGGACGCGAGAAAGTTTCGCTTGGAGGATTATGAGAATGATCTTCCAAACAACCGCATCCCTCCTCACTCGCCTGTCATGAGCTACTTCTCAATGAAGCAAGCCGAGCATGGTCGTGCGGATCTCATCACTATGTCTTACAGCTTGTCCATGATTGTGAGTCTCGTGCGATTTGCCTGCAATTTCAAGATAGTGACTGACTTGCATCAAAGCCCGACTATTACTCGGTCATCGAGTCACTCACCTCGCTTCTGTCCCCCGACGGTATTATGGGAGTCGTGGACTTCTACGTCCAGTCCGAGATCGATTTTGCTTTCCGCAACTACACTGCTGGACTTGTCGGGCGCCACGTCAACTGGCTCTTGAGAACCTTTTGGCGTGCTTGGTTCGATCTCGACCGCGTCGGCCTCGAGGCCGGCCGTCGCGACTACCTCGAATACAAGTTCGGTAGCATGCTCAACATCAACACTCGCAACAGCTCCCTTGGCCACATCCCGTACTACATCTGGGTCGGTTGCCACAAGAAGCCATTCTCTTCCTCAAGTCTTCCTCACGAGATTATTGAGAAGATCGATGCCCTTGCGACCAACTCCCCGTACCTGTATCCCACCAACCAGAAGGATGCCCTGACCCGTGCCATCGATAAGGCCGCGCCTGAGATCCGCTCCAAGGCATTCATGGCTGCTATCCAAAACCTGTCTGCCAATGTTCCCCTGCCCGCCTTCTTCTACCAGAACCACCATTGGCGTATCTACTACGACGACCGCCTTCAAAAGCACACTCAGTTCAACGACGAGTACATCTACGCCTTCACATGGGAGGACTCACAGGTCGATGAGCGCCTGCTTAAGCTTGGCGCTGACGATGTCGTTCTGGCCATCACCAGCGCCGGCGACAACATCCTTTCTTACGCCATGCAGAGCCCTGCGAGAATCCATGCTGTCGACCTGAACCCCACGCAAAACCACCTCCTCGAGCTCAAGGTAGCGTCTTACACGGCTCTCCCGTACGAAGACTTCTGGAAACTCTTTGGCGATGGCAAGCACCCCGACTTCCGCTCCCTTCTCATCAACAAGCTGTCTCCCCACCTGTCTAGCCGTGCCTTCCAGTACTGGCTCAACAACATCCACGTGTTCACCAACAGCAAGGGCTATGGCCTCTACGATACCGGTGGCTCTCGCCATGCCATCCGCTGCTTCAGATGGATAACCCGCATCTTCGGTTGCGCTGGCGCTGTGAAGGACTTCCTCGCCACCAAGACACTGAACGAGCAGCGTGAAATCTGGCGCAACAAGATCCGTCCCGCACTTCTCTCGAAGCTCGTCAGCACAGTTGTCGTCAGTCAGGAGAGCTTCCTCTGGGCTGCTCTCGGCGTCCCCAAGAACCAACTTGCCATGTTTGAGAACGATCACTACGAAAGTGATGCCGTCAAGGGTCCCAACCCCATTTCTCGCAAGACCCGTTCCCACGCTGTGTGGCGCTACATGGTCGACACCCTTGACCCCGTCGCTGAGGAAACCCACATCGCCACCAACAATCCGTACTACTTGGTCAGCATGACGGGCCAGTTCACCCGCCGGTGCCACCCAGACTACCTCGCCGAGAAGGCCCACGCCAAGCTCTCGCGGCCCGGCGCCTTTGACGGCCTGCGCATCCACACGGATGAGATTGACGAGGTCATCAACCGCATCGCGCCCAGCACGCTGACTGTCGCCGTCGTCATGGACAGCATGGACTGGTTCGATCCTGACTCCCCGGCTGCGGCTGCGCAGATCACCAAGCTCAACCGCGCGCTCAAGATGGGCGGCCGCGTGCTTCTGCGCTCGTCAGGGCTGAGCCCCTGGTACATCAAGGTGTTTGAGGCTCACGGCTTCTCTCCCAAGCGTGTCGGTGCTCGCACCCCAGGAACTTGCATCGATCGCGTCAATATGTATGCGTCGTGCTGGATCTGCACAAAGACGGAGAACCTCCCTCCCCCTACGCCGGAGATGGACCGCGTGGGCGGCTCAGAGATTACGAGTTTCTCTCTGTAGGTGTGAGATCATTCTCGCAGATGCCACTGTTTCTATGAATTTGATAGGGAGCGCTGGGGTTGAATGTGATGATTTACGAGGATCGGTTTTGCGTTGGATATCATGAATGCTGCTTAGGTGTTGCTAGAGCGTTGAAAATACATGAAAATGAAATAATATGGAATGGTCAATGCTTTCGTTGCTTCGCTGAGGTGCATGTCAAAATGCTGCCCCGCAAACCACAGCATCCAAAATCAAACGATGGCTACTTGTTCCATGCCTTCTTTTTCAACTACTGCTTATTTTGTGCACTTTGGCATACTGTTGTCACCCAAGCTGTTCGCATACCCTCTTTACATACTCGTTCTGCATTCCATGTCTTCCCTATGTGAGGCACTTAGTAAGTTAGGTGCTTACCTACCTACTCCCGCTGGGCACTACGCACTACAAGCCCAAGCTAGTTGCATATCGAAGGTGCCTACCTTCGGTACTCAAGGTAATGAATGTGCCTTAGGCTAGCAAGGTAGTACTTGCCTTTGACTTACTACATCTCAAATTCCCGCCATGGGTCGTGATCGACCTGAAACCCAACTCATTGTTCGAAGAAGCAGTCGCAGTCGCATACCTAGGTAACTAAGGTAAGGTAAGGTAAGGTAAGGTACCTAAGGTAGACA
This sequence comes from Colletotrichum theobromicola, assembly GCA_014705045.1. Lineage (NCBI taxonomy): Eukaryota > Fungi > Ascomycota > Sordariomycetes > Glomerellales > Glomerellaceae > Colletotrichum > Colletotrichum theobromicola. The sequence goes on from JABGLZ010001020.1 coordinate 285,933, forward strand.
CTGCAGTGGATGCCAAAGTGAGCGGGTGCTCCTAGAAGTCACCATCGTCTTATGAGAGCTCTTCCCGGTACCCCCAAATCCACTGGCGAAGAGGGGCGGGCCACCAAGTACACTTTTGCTGGCGTCGCTGCCGTGGCACTTGTACATCCCCCAGACTTTGCGTTCAACACACTACACGGGTGCGCCCATCAACTTCCAATGCAGGGGGCGCTCGACCCATACTTCTACCACAATCAACCAATCCAAGAAGCACGTTGGCGTGCCGAGCGGCGCGATATTGACTTCCAGTGACCCTTCGACGTCAGCTATCGCTACTCCAACATCGACATCTCTTTCCATCTCAACATTCGAAGACGACGACCTGCATGATCTAGCCCCATCACGAGTTGGCTCTCATTTGAGAAAACCGACAGCAGACAGCAAGCGATGCCTCCCGCGGCGAGCCAGAAGGGCACCGGCAAGAAGGCCGGGCCCAATGCCATGCGACAGCGCAGCCGCAACACGACCCCGAGCTCCGTCGTTCCATCCGCCAGCCTGCCCCCTATCGAGGCTGTCGATACCGACTATCTCGAATTACGCGTCGAACAGTTCCGTAACCTCAACTATGACGACCTTGTTGACCAGGGCGCGTCCAACGCCGTCATCCCGGACTCCAAGAGCCTGGATGGCATGATCGCTCGCCTCCAGCGCTTGCAGGAGACCATAGACAGACGGAGCAATTTCTGCGACAGAGGAATGCGCATATTAGCCAGCACCCGTAAGCAGTATATTAACGACGTCGACGAGGACGCCAAGGAAGGTGTGAAGGCCGAGGGCGATTCCAAAAAGACGGGCAAAACGAACAAGAAGAAGAGGAAGGCCGCCGATACCCTGGCACCCCAGGATGCAGCAGTCGGTAGGTCGCCAATCTCTTTCGGCCTTGCCTGGCCTAGTGTACTTTTCACTTTTTTTGTGCTCTTGGTTTATTCGTGGGGCATGCGACACTTGTTGGGTTTTCACTTGTTTACCGCGAATCATCCTCGTATTCACCACCGTACTGACTTCACCCGCTGCTCCAGAGCGGTCATCCCCGCTTCGGGAATCCACTAAACCACGAAAGCTTTCGCGCGACAACGACTCGGCCAGTTCTTCCCTGTCACCCGTCGCACCCGCCACTCCGTCCGCAATGGAAGTCGACGACAAAACAAAAGCAGAGGAGAATGAAGAGGAGGAGAGTTCAGAAGACGAGGGCGCGCCGCCAAAAAAGGCGCAGCCCGCTGCTCACACTTTCGGCGACGATCCCTCAACCTTCCCCGACCCGACTGTCTACGAAATTCTCCCAACGAAACCCGCCATGTCAGAAGACGAGCTGAAGCAGATTTACTCTGTCGCCGTGTTCCCAAAGAGCGATCTGGCCGATCTCATCGCAGGAGATCCGCCCGACAAGGATTTTAGCAGCGCCAAGCCCAGCAACCAGATCAGCTTTTCGACCTTTTCGACGTACATGGAACCATACTTTCGACCATTCGCAGAAGAGGATCTTGCGTTTTTGAGGGAGCGCGGCGACCGCGTGACGCCTTTCCACATGCCCAAGAGGGGCAAGAAGCACTATACCGAGATTTGGGCAGAGGAGGATGGCGCCATGTCACTCGACAAGCCCCCGAACGCGCGCGAACAGTTGGCGCCCAACCAGGCCCGTGGTGCCATTGATAATATGGACGACGAGGTGGCGGAAACCGATAAGCTGTCCGTGGGACCGCTGCTGTCGCGGCTCATGCAAGCGATGCGACCCGAAAACAGACCGCAGGCCGACGAAGAGAAGACGGGCGTGAACGGTATTACCAACGGCGACACCGCCATGAATGGTAGCGTGAACGGCGACAATGGAGATGCGCAGCAAAGTTTCAGCGACGATAAGGCGCCGCCAGTCCCGCCCGCAGCATTCATGCCGGAATCAAACTCAGAGGCGTGGAAGAAGGCATCACATCCAAAATTGGAGTATACGCAGGTCGATGAACGAATTAAGCAAGAGTTACGACATATTGGCTTCTTGCCTCAAGAAGGAAACTTCGAGGGCGAGTACGATGGCGCATTCGACGACGAAGTCGCGGCAAGATTACGACTCCTGCAAGGTCGGTTGCGAGAGCAGATGCTCATCAACGGCGCACGCAAGGCCAGACTCACGGAGCTTGTCAAAGAGCGCATGGCTCATCAGGAGTACCAAACCATTCTGGAGGATCTTGATTCCCAGGTCCAGGCAGCGTATCTGAAGAGGACGCGTACCATGGGCAAGAGCAAGAAGAACAAGCGCCCGGGCGGCGCGGGAGGCGGGAGTCATGCTGTCGGCGGCGCGGCTGGCATGGCCAGACCGGGCATCGGTGATATGACCAAGACGCTCATGGAGCGGCGCAAACGTTGGATCGATACTATAGGATCAGTATTCGATGACGAGAACCTAGGCAAGGTCCCGCGCAGCTCAGAGCCCGACTCGTCGATTTTCAGGGCAGGCATCATGGGTGATTTGATGAAGAAGGAAAAGGCACAATGGGACGAGGAGGTCGAGGAAGAGTAAACGGTTGCTCTGCGATGTTCAGTGTCTCATGAATCAGTTTGACACACAAGTTATGACTAGTAACTCTACTTTTTGGGTTTGGTATCGGCTGGAGGCAGGCAATACGACTTTTCACTGGGCACAGTCGACGGCGTTTGGGCATTTATAGAAAGAGCGACTGAGAGAGAGAGGCCTAGTGCGAACGAACAAGGGGTTTGGGGAGTTATTGCTAGCAACTACTACGGCTTGACTGGGCCAGATGAACAAAGATACCGGTTAGTCGACCCGAAATTGCATCCACAGTCAACATTTTGCGCATATCCAAGTCGACACTCTGTCAGCTTCGATACAGAAGCCCCTCTGCCACCTTGGAGATACGTCCATTTTACCTATAAAGCAGTATATCTCACACACCTGTTCATTGCACCATATTTGTTATTAGCTAGTAGCGTTAGTCAACCTTGCCGTCAAACGCTCGAAAAGGGGAGAAGGGGCTACTCACTGGCTTCCCACCACGCCGCTTGTACCATGCCTCTGTTGCAAAATGTGGTCGCTTCAAACTGCCATCTGATCTCGCCCTTGTGCATCATATTGCCGTCGTTGCGCGGGTACTTGAAGTCTTCGTCGCGGCCACAATAATGAGGATACTCCTTCCAAGACCACGCGGCGCAACTGCAAGTTGACGGTAAGCAAACCGATGATGTTTCGCAAGGGTTCAAGTGAACAGGTCACACTCACTTTGATCCAAACCTCTGCAGTCCAGTCCAGAATTTCTGGCAGATGTCCCACACATCTGCCTCTTTGGGAAGGTTTTTCGTGAGGCCATAGTATCGGCGAGAGAAGGGCACGACGATGTGAGGAAACAATGCCATGTAACAAACAGTAGAAGGAGAAGGCTCAGCTGCTTTGACTTGATCAGAAGTCCTGGTTGCTTCGAGAGCAGAAGACCTAGTTGCTTTGACAAATGTGTCTTTTCCTTCTATGGGCTTTGCACTGGCGAGGGAGAGGAATGTCATCCCAACGGCGAGGAAAGCTAGCTTTGAGAGCTTCATGACGGGCAGGATTTTGGGTGGTAGAACTCGGACGTAGAGAGAGGTTTTGGGATGGCGGCCGAGGCGCGACAACGACAAAGTCCCATCTTATACGAATGGCCAAGACACCCTAAAGGTGTTCGCGGGAGGAGAGGGAAGGACGAAAAGGTTGAAAATCAAGTTGGATTACAATGATTGTCAAATACCTCTGTGCCGTGGCTGTTTCAACGGCCACTAAGATGGCACTGCGGCCGTCATATCTTATAGTCGAAAGCATATACATCGAAGTGGAACCGCCACTACCGTTCTCGTTGGTTTTGCGGCTTGTGGCAGAAATGTTAAAACGAATCACTTCTTCTCGCAGCCGATCCTCCCGTACTTGTTCTTGGTGGCCTCCCACCATGCCGCCTCAAGCATACACGTGTTGCAAGCCAGGCCGGTCTCGAATTCCCATTCCAGCGTGCCCTTCTCGGTTCCCTCGCGGCAGAACTGCTTGAACAGTCCAAAAGACCAGACCCTGCGCGGCTGGTGTGTTAGTCGGCACACAGGCAATCAAGTGATCTTCAAAAGTCTACAGGAGAGAGAAGGGGAAGAAAGGGGAAAAAGGGCCTCACTGGCACATCCAAAAGTTCCTTGTTTCCATCCACAGATCGTGGCACAGTTTGGGTATGTCATCCTCAATGTTGTATGCGTTGACGATGTAACGATAGTTGACGGGAATAGGCTGGCCGCCGATGTGGATTTGGCCGACTTTCTTTCGATGGCACCAGGGTTCTTGAGTGTCCCGGCTGTCCAGGCTTGCGAGGACGGAGCAGATTGTGCTGGCGATGAGGAGGGCTGAGAGTTTCATCATGACCAACCTGGAAGACTGAGAAAGGGGGAGGGGGAGGCGTTCCGGAAAGTTAGCGGCAGTTGGAAGCAGAACTGACCAAAGACGAGAGGAAGCAATGCGGCATGTATTCTAAATTTATTCTAACTTTGAAGAAGAGTTTATGGTTGTTTACTTATATTAGTCCGTCTATGGTTACACGGAATACATCTTCGGACGCTTTCGTTCTGCTTTTCAGAGTGACAGTCACACGAACTTCGACTCCGGCGAACAGCAGAAGAACAGAGTGACAATAGAACTACCGGATGTTGCAAATACAATGAAAACCATTGGCAAATGTTTTTCATACTCGGACTTGAACCTTTGGGCCTTGAGCCTCATAGTAGATCGCTGGGAACAATACGAAGACATAGGTTCAATGAGTTGAATGACCAAGTCTCTTAAGGTCTCAACGTAGAATGGCCTATGGAACTTCTTGGCTGTTGGATGAGGCTACACAGGTTGTGGATGCTGGATTCTAGGCAGCGCGAACACGCGGAAACTGGAAAGAAAAGTTCTCAACTCCTGGCAAAGTTGTCGTACATCTTGGCATAGTCACACTCACCAAAACCTCCGGAAACAGGCTCTTCTTGGAATTGCTGGACTCTTTCATAATCATTCCGACAGTGCCAGACAATGGCCAATGCGGCAAGGTCTCTGGACTCACAATTCTCTTCCCAGTGGCAATTTCTTGAACCAACACGGTTCCAGGTCTGTGAGAAGTAGCAGGTAGTCAGTTGACAACCCCGGGTGCACGGCATGCGTGGAAGGTCTCAACGGAGTCGGTAGGTGGTGTTCGGAAGACCAGCGTCGTGCGGGCCGATGCATGAGACGGCGCTCAAGCTTATCGCCTAAAATTGGACGTAATGCCTATTAGACAGAAGCGAGGCGTGTATTGGTGGTTCTGTGCCTGTCGCCCAAGGGCCTTCCTTGTGCGGGGTAGCTGCTCAACGGTGGGCAGTTGGTGGGGGGCCCTATCAGAGCCTGCCATTTCTGGGAACTCGCCCAAGGGCCCGGGTCTTATCAATCATTCCACTTGGCCGCCGGTCCAGGCCCGAGGGCGGCCACCAGCGCTTTTTTTTCTCGTCTTTCCTCTTTCTCCCGTCTGATTGACGGGCCTGGGCGCCCGGGCGCGGGCGCACACGCTGACTGCCGCTATCTCTGGCAGGTGGTGGCGCTGGGGGACGGGAACTTTGGTCTGGTCTGGGGGTGGGCGCCACATTGCCGTCTTTAGCTGACTTGAGGAATTCAATCTCTTTCCGTCCTTCTCATCAACAACTTCCCCAGGCTTTTGTTTGTTTTGTGTGTCATTGAGAGGTTCTGGTTTGAAAGTCCCAGCTCGCCAGGATGCATCTCGTACCAAAAGAGGTCTGTACCCCAATTGTCTCTCGCTCGCGCGCTCTCTTACACATCCCTGTCGGCTTGGCGGGCCAGAGCAGACTGAACGGCACGTTAACGTGGGACGTCGTGATTGTAGCTCGATAAGCTCACCATTTCTCAATTGGGCTTCCTGGCCCAGCGGCGCCTTGCCCGGGGCGTCAAGCTTAACCACTCGGAAGCAACGGTACGAAAACTCCCCAAGGCGGTCATATCGCTGCCCTCCAATCCTGCGTGCACTAACACCCAACCGCAGGCTCTCATCGCGAACAACTTGCAAGAGCTCATCCGCGATGGCAACCATACCGTCGCCGACCTCATGGGCCTGGGTGCTACCATGCTGGGAAGGCGTCATGTCCTCCCCGCGGTGTGTAGTACCCTCCATGAGATCCAAGTCGAAGGCACCTTTCCCTCAGGTACTTACCTCGTGACAGTCCACAATCCCATCTCAACAGAAGATGGTGACCTGGCCCGCGCCTTGTACGGGAGTTTTCTCCCTATTCCCAGTAACGACCTCTTTGCCCTGCCCGAGGTGACGGTCTATGAACCCAAGAAGCAACCCGGTGCCGTGGTTGTCGCCTCAAAACGAGTCACACTCAGCGAGGGCCGCAATCGCATCAGACTCAAGGTGACGAGTAGAGGTGACCGTCCCATCCAAGTCGGCTCACATTACCACTTCATCGAGACGAATCCTCAGCTGGAGTTTGACCGTGAAAAATCGTATGGCTACCGCCTGGATATCCCGGCCGGCACCTCGGTGCGTTTCGAGCCCGGCGACGTCAAGACCGTGACGCTTGTCGAGATTGGAGGAAATAAGGTCATCCGCGGCGGCAACAGACTGGCCACAGGAGGCGTCGAGCTCTGGAGGGCAAAGGAGATTGTCGAGAAGCTTCAGCTGGCCGGCTTCGCCCATGCCCCGGAGCCGGAGGCTATACTCAACTTCACTGAGCTGTGCCAGATGGAGCGCTCTGCTTATGCGACCATGTTCGGCCCCACGACCGACGACTTGGTCCGTCTTGGGAGCACCGATCTTTGGATCCGGGTTGAGAAGGACTTTACCGTGTACGGAGACGAGTGCAAGTTCGGCGGTGGTAAGACGCTCAGAGAAGGAATGGGCCAAGCGACTGGCCGGCCAGATTCGGAGTCTCTGGACATGGTTGTGACCAACGCGCTCATCGTCGACTGGTCTGGCATTTACAAGGCGGACATCGGTGTCAAGAACGGCATGATCTCCGCCATCGGCAAGGCGGGCAACCCGGATGTCATGGACGGCGTGACGCCCGGCATGATCGTCGGCAGCTGTACGGACGTGGTGGCCGGCGAAGGCAAGATCATCACCGCCGGCGGCATCGACACCCACATCCACTTCATCTGCCCACAGCAGGCAAACGAGGCCGTCGCCTCGGGCATCACGACGATGCTCGGCGGAGGCACCGGCCCCAGTGCCGGCACCAGCGCAACGACCTGCACGCCCGGCAAGAACTACATGCGCGAGATGCTCCAGGCCTGCGACTCGCTGCCCCTCAACATCGGCATCACCGGCAAGGGCAACGACTCCGCGCCCGAGGCCCTGCGCGACCAGGTCTACGCCGGAGCCTGCGGTCTCAAGCTCCACGAGGACTGGGGCACCACCCCAGCGGCCATCGACACCTGCCTCAGCGTCTGCGACGAGCTCGACATCCAGTGCCTCATCCACACCGACACCCTCAACGAGTCCGGCTTCGTTGAGTCCACCATCAACGCCTTCGCCGGCCGCACCATCCACACCTATCACACCGAAGGCGCTGGCGGCGGCCACGCCCCTGACATCATCTCCGTCGTGGAGCACCCCAACGTGCTGCCCTCGTCCACGAACCCAACCCGGCCTTACACTCGTAACACCCTGGACGAGCACCTCGACATGCTCATGGTCTGCCACCACCTCTCCAAGAACATCCCTGAGGACGTCGCCTTCGCCGAGTCACGCATCCGCGCCGAGACCATCGCCGCGGAGGACGTGCTCCACGATCTCGGCGCCATCAGCATGATGTCCTCCGACTCCCAGGCCATGGGCCGTTGCGGCGAGGTCGTCCTGCGCACCTGGAACACGGCGCACAAGAACAAGGTCCAGCGTGGGTTCCTTGCTGAGGACGAGGGCACCGGGGCAGACAACTTCCGCGTCAAGCGGTACGTGTCAAAGTACACCATCAACCCGGCCGTCGCTCAGGGCTTCGGCCATCTCGTCGGCAGCATCGAGGTCGGCAAGCTTGCCGACCTGGTCGTGTGGGACCCGGCGTGGTTCGGCACCAAGCCCACTCTCGTCATCAAGAGCGGCCTCATCGCGTCGGCGCAAATGGTTAGTTTCTCTCATCCACTTACCCCCCCATCCCCTTCGTCGCCACTGACATCTCCGTACAGGGCGATCCAAACGCCTCGATCCCGACGGTGCAGCCCATCATCGCGCGGCCCATGTTCGCGCCCCTGGTCCCGCCGTCGTCCGTCCTCTTCGTCTCCGCCGCGTCCATCGAGTCGGGCGCCATCGCGTCCTACGGCCTCAAGAAGCGCGTCGAGGCCGTCCGCAACTGCCGCAACGTCGGCAAGAAGGACATGCGCTACAACGACAGCATGCCCAAGATGCGCGTCGACCCGGAGAGCTACGTCGTCGAGGCTGACGGCGAGGTCTGCCGCGCCGACCCGGCCGAGACGCTGCCCTTGACGCAGGCCTTTTACGTATACTAAAGGGACAGGAGATGAGAAAGTAGGAAAGCAGCGCGTAATTTACTTGGCAGCAGCAACAGCAGCATGGAGTCAAACGGAGTGCGGGAACTTGTAATCACCTGTGAGTTGGATGAGTAACACAGCATATAATTGTTAAGCAAGTGAGGGGAAACAAGGTAGCAAGCACGTCGTTGGTATTGGGGAGCGACATGTTGGAGAAGCGGTGCAAAGCATGAGCATGGGAGTCTTAATGACATGGATAAACGCAGTATGAACCAGCTAAAAAGCAATAACAACCTCTTTTTTCCTAACCTTGGCTGGAGGGCGCTGATTTAAAGATGCGATCCACTGTCGGCTTAAACACACGCCTTCGCATCTAAGACGCCAGCGAACTTGGTCTACTGAGGATACAGACGAGGTCATCCCATGGGGTGTCTGATTCTGACCTAATGTAGACTCGGCTTGCTTGTCTGATTACAACGACAAGGCTCAAGATTTCAGTTCGCCAGAGACAACAGTATTTGATGCTTCAAGTCACGCGAGACAAGCAGGTAACGATCAATTCTTTGTTGATTCATGTCCGTCATAATACATACAGGACACCCAGAGGGTTTCAACGTATAAAAACAAATGCCGACCAGACCAGATCCCCCTGAAGCCGTCGAACCACCTCGCTCATCCTAGCTTGAGCGTTTTTGTATTCCTCGCGTACCCGTTGAGATCCTTAACCACGCCTTTAAAAATCATACACGCCATGCGCAAACACGCGCAGCGATTCCAAGGACCTAAGCAGAAGTGGTCCTGTTCCCCAATACGGTCCTTTTGGCGACTGCGCCAACACTATGGGGCCATCAGAGGCCCAGCAAGGGACCGCGAGCAGTGAGGTATCATCTTTGCAAAAACCCAGAAACCTAGAAACCAGAAGAAAAGCTGAGAGAAAAAAGAGGGCATTTAGTTCTTCTTCTTGCTGCGGCTCTTCTTGGCAGTGGCAGGCTCCTCAACAGCGTCCGCAGCCTTGGTTGATGTGCGGCGGCGCTTCTTGTCAGGGCTGGCAGGGGTTGTGGTGTTCTTAGCATCGGCCTCGGCGGCGGGGGTGGCAGTCTTGCGCTTGCGGGTGGAAGCGGGCTTCTTGGGAGTCTTGACGGGGGCGGGAGCCTCCTCCTCATCGTCATCCTCGCCGACGGCATCAACGGAGGCACCCTGGGTGAGCTGATCGGCAATAGCATCGTTTTCATCGGGAACAACCTCAGAAGGAGCAATCTGGATGCTGTGCTCCTCAGCGTACTTAAGAGCAGCCTCGTCATCCATCAGTCTGGCATCCTGGTTACCACCCTGCTTGTAGGCGTGGACACGAGCCTGGTACAAGCGCAGGTTGTACTGGTAAGCATTGTTCCAGCCCTGTGATGAAGTCAGTATGCGTCTCGTCGGCGTTGGCGAGTGGGATAGGAGAAACTCACAGCCTTCTCTTGGGGGTTCATGGCCTTCCAGCGGCGCTGGCCTTCCTCCTGCACAGCACCCTTGGGGGCCTGTTCACCAAGGTCGCTAGCGATGATGGGGCGGGCAGTCTGCATGTACAGGAAGTAGGGGGTCAAAGGACGCTTGGGAGCGTTGGGGTCGTGGGTGCGCTTCTTGCGCTCCTTCTTCTCTTCAACGGGGGCAGGCTGGTAGGGAGCACCGGGCTGGAGAGCCAGGGCTGGGAGTCCCATGTTCTGTGCGACAGCATGCTCAAGGTTGAGAAGAGGAAGGTCAATGCCGGGAATGCCCTCGTTGGCAGGCTCTCCAAGGAGCAGGCTGGTCTGGCGGTAGTAGTCCTCAGAGAAGTTCTTGATGAGCTCAAGAATGGTGATGAGACGCTGGTGGACCTGAACAGTATGGTTAGCATCATGTGTGAAGCACGTCTCGGTATGAAAGTGAGAAGTGAAGCCGTAGCTTAGCTAGAGAGCTTGTGTGGGTCGCCGGTGCAAAGCAAGGCGCGACTGTGACATGGGAACATGTAAACATCGGCCGTAGTGCGCCGCGTCTCGCGCAAAAAAACGGCTTTGCACGGAGAGATAAGGCCTGCTCGATTGCGGGGACTTGGCATTCGCAGAACAAGCTGTGCGAAAATTGGGCATGGGGGAGGAATCGAGTGAAGTGTGCAAAAAAAGCAGAAGGCGCGCGGTGATCATGGATGTAATGTTTTGATGCTTAGAGCGGAACGCGTAGCCTCAGCGAGGTGAAGCCGGGGCGGACTCAAGTCCGGGGCATTCTGCCCGCTCGTGTTGCTGGCTTTGGGGCAGGGAAGGCCAGAGATTCGATGGGAGTGAATGGTAGGACGTGGTAGAGGTTCTCTTACCGAATCGCGGACGCGGATGAAACCCTCGACATCAATGTGTCTGTGAGGGATTTGGACGGGAGCAACAGGCTGAGCAGGAGCGACCGGGACGGCGGCGACGGGAGGCTTGGGGGCCTCGGCGGCGACCTTCTTGGATGGGCGGGGCATTGTGATGATGTTTTTTTGGGCGAGTGATGTTTTTTAGGCCAGTGGGCGCTGTAGTCAAGATGCTTTGATGCGCGACGATGGTAGCGAAGCTCGCTGAAGAAGTTGGGGGTGGTGGTGGAGGAGTTTGGGAGAGGTGCCTGGGAAAGTGAAGAAACGGGGGAAAAAAGAGGGAAGGGAAGGGAGGTTGGGGGAGGGCCTGAGCCGAATATGTAGTGCAGCCTGCTGGGGAGGGGGTAGCGAGTGATCTGGTGCACTCTTGGGGGATGGAGAGGGGGCCGCAGGAGGGGGGAAAATTTTGGGCAGGTGCGAGTTCGCCCAAAAAAAAAAAAATTGGGAGTGACGGGCCTGCCGCTGCTGGTCTGCCTGGCCGCCGCCCAGGGCTCCAGCTCAAAGTCCAGCTAGGCCAGCTGTCCAGGCCTTCCGAACAGCAGCACTTTTCTCCCCGCTGCTCGTCCTCCCCCCGTCACTTTTTTGGGGAGCTGTCCTCTCTGGCTCCCCATTATGAACCTTCTCTCGTTCAATCACATCATGCGACACGTAAAAAGTGCCTGACACCCCTGCAGCCCCCCGAGAGGCAGCATCCACCCAGGGCCTCTAATCAGTAAAAGGTGAGAAAAAATCCCTCGACCATCGCTCGATCGGTCCCTCGTCTGGCTCTGCTGCCCCAGCCAGCAGCAGAAGGCAATTGCTGATGCGCCCCTCTCAGCATCGTGTTTTTTTTGTGCACTTTCATTGTGAGGGGGGAAAATAGCTGGGCAAGATCAGGACCCTCTCCACCTCTGGCACAGGGCAAAACAGCAGCACCTCATGCTCAGCCAAGTGAGGTACGGTATTTGCTACAACCTGAGTGTCCTGAAGCGCCCGTCTTTCTCAGAACGCACCCATTTACCGCAATGTGTCCGTTTCTGACAGCAAACAGACGGCACCCACCTGCGCAGACGGCTAGCCACAATGAGTCCAGAACAGCACAAGCACAATCCAGGCCACCTCAGACACCCAACACGATCACACCTCAAGCCAGAGAGGGCCATTGAGAGGGTGAGGCTTGGTGCTGCAAGCTTTCCTCTACTGTACCCGCCTGCACTTCCCTTACCTCACCGCAAAAGGTACCTGCAATAGGTACCTTGCCTGACTGACTGGACTTCGCTGTTCTCGAGGTGCCGCCCAGGACCTAAACCTCCCGACCCCGAAAGCCTCGTTGTGTCTTTACTGTATCTTGCTATCGCCCAAGCTGCGACGCGTTGGCAATTGCTTCTTATTTTCGGGAGCAGCCGTATGACTTTCTGGGCATTTATTGACTGTCCAGATCGATGCGAACACGTGCATCCCTCGTTCGTGGCCGTTGCGGGTGTCTCAATCGTCTGGACGCGGCATCAATTACGCTGAACCTCGATCTGATGCTCTGGCGATACCTGCACAGGACTTTCAGCGGAGTGGTAATGGTGACGGGATACTTTTTGCTGCGTCCAAATTTCTGGCGGGCGCCCACATTTCCTGCGTGTGCACCATCACACCTCAATTAGCGATAATGCCCTGTCGCCCAATGAGGGGCCCAGAATGGGGGCACTCGCTGTGGCTTCGCCTGAGGGGGACCGAAGAGAACAACAACAAAAAAAACAAATCCACGGGCGCTGACCGGGGGGGGCGAACACAGTCCTCTTCGACGTCCTCCAGCTTCCAGGTACCTACCTACGGTACCTCTTCTCGGAGCGGGAATCTCTCTGAGCGGCCGCCCAGCACATCCGAGGCACCTTGCTCATTAAAGCAGCAAGGCTTCTGGCAGGTCGGGAGTGTTGGGCGCCTGTCCCCGCCTGTGTCTGCCTGAACAGAGCGGACGCTGTTGACGCGACGGGCTTCGCTCTCGTCTGACCTGGGAGATTGGGTGAACAAGGTGACGAGCTTCGCCGTCGCCCTCACGCACTGCCAACAGCCCCAAAGCCCCCGAGAAATCCCTTGTTCTCCCGACAGCCCCGACAGCGGCCACCTTCTGAGGCCTTCCCCACTGTCCTGCTTGTTGCTGTTCTGTTCTCCTCTCAAACTCCAGAGCTGAAGCCCCGTTATCGCACCACCAGGCTTCCTCCCTCCGACCTGGCCTGCTCGCTTTCCCAAAGCCTAAGGGCACACGAAGCAGACGGGCTGTCCTCGTCGGCGATTGCCTTCCATTACTTGAGGCCCCCTCAAAGTGCACAATCTTACTGAGGTGCCCTCCAGTCGAGGTGCTTTCCCTCGGCCCTCCCCTTCAGACGGCTCCTGGGTCCTGGGTTAGGTACTTTCAGCGACGTACCCCATCTTTAGTCGACTCAGGCCCAGCTGTCGCTGAATTGTTGGGAGCCTTGGAGCTGTCGATTCCCACGTCCATCTTTCTCGTCCTCTCCCTCCTCTGCTGTCGGGCCTGAGGGATCAGTGATCAACCGGAGAAGAGAGAGGACCGCGGTGAAAGCGGGGTGCGTCAGAGGGCCGCCCAGAAAGTTTTCTTTCTGTCTTCGTCCCAGTAGACTTGCCTCTGATCATACACGTTCAGTGTTCTTAATGCCTCCCTCCTGTCCCAGCTGTAAACTCGTTCCGTCCAGCAGACCTCCTGCTTGATCGCTGTCCTTGAGGGTCAACAGCGCCTCGCTTCACATGCCAACATTCCATTCAGAGGCGCCCCGTCCTTCCCAGCAATCTGCCTGTGACCTTGGTGACTGTGATTCTTCTGCCATCCATAAGCTGGGCCTTTGAGACCTACTGGACAGCCAGGCGGCCGTCTTGCACCACAGTCGTCACGTTTTCTTCCCTCCCAGCTCGAAGTCGTCGTAGGTGATCAGTTCAACTGTTCAGTGCCCACAAGGACTTCCTGCTGAACGGGCATCATCGCTGAACTTGTCTGTCCAACTCGATCAATCTTGTGCTCGCGAGCGGTCGCCTCTCTTGACGCTCCCTGAGAAGCCATAAGTTGGCCGTATTTCAACTGCGTAGACTTCGGCCTTGGGCTGCCCAGAATGCAAAACCAGCCAGCACCCCCCTCGGTACATGGGGACCTACCGTCCTCGCTTTGGCAAATGTCTTACATCTCGCGTTCGCTCTCATTCACATTCGCATACAACGCCTAGAGCACCTGTTCTCGATTCAACTCAAGCGTCGCCGACTGACGTGTTTCCCAGCGTGCCTGTTCACATACATATGAGCCGTAACCACCGCCAGACTGATTGATCGGTCTAGGCATGCTCAGCAGGCTTGAGGTCTCGAACATGCTCATGTCGAGCGGATCGTGATCTTTCGTGATCTTTCGTAATCATTAATGTCGTTGTATTTCATGTAATTTACGTAGGTGTTGCGATATGAGAGTTGCCATGATCAATCCGCCTGTCAGTAGAAGTACATGGTGGCGGCAACGCGTACCCCAAACACGCGTTGTTGTTCTTCTGCGCAAACACTCTCCGCACAACGGCAGCCCAGTGCCGCAAGTGACCACAGCCTCACTTGTCAGGCACATGGCTGTAACGGGCAGCCTCCCCAAGGTGATGTAGATGATAGCTTGCACTTTCACCGAGGCCACCGATTGGTCACCGAGCTTCACCGAAATGAGCTCCCTGAGCTTACCTAGGTCGGTAGTGCACGTCTGCTGCAGCACACCCTCTCTACCACCTACCTACGTGCAAGTATCTCTCATTTAGCAGCAATCACTCACGATAGTAGGCTTTTGAGAGCAACCTCTAAGCAAGATGTAGATATGTCCAGTATATCTCGGGAATCACTGACGCACGAAGATTTGCGCAGCCCACCACTCTGACTTGTGACGATGAACCAACCACACGCGTAAACAACAGGTCTCAAGAAAACCACATTCTCTGCACAGAGTTCAATGCTCTGAGAGCATGCTGCTGGTCATCTCCGTACCTGACAGGGGCCGTTGGAACTGAATCGCGCGCATGGCTCCTTGAGTGAGCTTGCTCTGGCTGTAGCCTGTCTGATGAGGCGGCAGCGCGACCACGTTTTTTTTTTCTCTCGCTTGCGTGCCCGAACCACAACATCGTGGCGCGAACATGTACCGAGCCACAGGTGACAGCGCCGCCCCTCTGTAACGGCATGTCTCACAACCCCCCATCTCTCGCGACGAGGGGTATCGTTCACTATACGCGCGTCGAGGCACTGTTTCTGTCCAGTGAGCGCGTCTGGACATGTTCACAGTGGCATGTATGGTGAACCGACAGGCTAAAGTACGCATCTCAATGTTTCCGATAAGCATAGAAGAGCCCATCGAGTATGGTTGTAGTGCAACTTGAGTAGGTACATATGATGTAAGGCACACCTCTGTCGATGGTGGCTATCTTGCTGGAGGAGCTGTGTAACGGTCTTTGTCTTGGACCGTGTTTGCGACCGAGGGAGCGCGAGTATTTTCGCTGCGTCATGATAAGGGCACCCGTGTCACTTACTAGCATGACTTCAGCCCTTTTCCACATCCTTTCGCCCTCGTCATTGACCTGAGAGACCAGCAACGGCGATGCCAGTAACGCGGCCGTCGATGGAGAAGTGTCGTTGGATGATGGTTAAGCGCCTACTAAGTAAGGTAAGCAGAGCTGTCAGCTAGGTCTCCGTGTGGGCACACAGTGAAGCTTCGATGCACCGTGGAAGCTGGCAAAAGCTGCCCCTCCTCCCGTGACACCAGGTGAGAAAGGCCCCCTTCCCTGGCCTAGGAGCTGGCCTGACCGCCGACCGTCTCATCCCGTTTTGAAACGAGACCCCCATCGGCTTTGATGGGGACCTCAGCTCGCTGGAGGCAGCCCATTGGCAGCGGGCCAACCCCGCGGACCCCTCTCCAACAGCCGCGATGAGGTAAAAGAAGCACTGGCGGCGGCATGCGGTGCGCCCTCTGCCGCCGCGCAGATGGCAGGCAGGCCCAGCACCCGACGCACGCCAGGCACAAGACGAGAGAGAGAGAGAGGCGTGACAGGGTTTCGTTGACCATCCGAAAGAACGAGTTTTTCAGTTTCTTATTTTCAGTTTGGGTTCTCCTCAGCCCTCGGCTGAAAGTATGAACGCTGGCCAGGGCGAGCAGCTGTCGATTGCTCATCCGAGACTGAGCTTGTTTGTGCATCATTGACATCCCCATAGTTAGGTAAAAACACTAGGTAAGTACCTCAGCAATAAAGTACTTTGGAGGGAAGGGGGGAAAAGAGTGTTGGTGAGATGACCCTTTTCTTGAGTGAAATGGAAGGTCCTAGGATGTATATCTGTAGCTTCCATTTCCTCTTCACTTCGCTGTGCGAATAAGCACCGTGTTTCGACGTTCCTGCCTGCAATCCCTAACGAGGTATGCAATTTCCGTCGTCCTTGAGATAGAGGGCGGGGGGACAAAAAAAAAAGAGACATCTGTAGATTGTCAGTGAGTGCGAGCTAAGACTGCGTCATCTCACCAACATCCGCGCAGCTATCAAACCATCGGCGGCCACAAATTATCGGATGTCCTGGTATCTACGCAACCCAGGTGGTCACAGCAAGGCACCGTGCCTTCTCACTCCTCGCGATTCACCTCACACAGCCTTCAGCTGGCCATGGTCTGTCTGACGCGCCCGCCGGACAGTTAAGCACAACAGCAACCCGAGGACCGACGATCACCTACCGAATCCACAGCTGGCTTGAGCTTGATGCAGACCCCTGCCCCATTCCGACGTGCATCTACCGCGTACCGCCAGTCGCCGGCTACCTCAGATACCTCATTCGTGTTGTAAGTTCCCTACTGCTCCTAGGTACCTGTGCTTTCAGCGCCGCCCTTCACCAATCCACCAAACTCGCAGCCATCCCCCTGTCTTGATTCAAGCTCCCAATCGGCATCCGCAAGCCCCTCTACACAGTCGGCTGGCATTGGTGGGGGATTGTCTTGGCAGCAGCTATTGCGCAGTAGTATGATGCCATGGCACCTGGGGCTTGGACCACAGACCACCTCCAGTCCCTCTTTGACGCTGGCAGGTGGGATGTGAGAGGTGGGAAGGAGGGGCAGACAGACACAAGCATCAGATCGCGGATTGGACTGGCCTGGATCTGGCCTGGCCTCTGCTGCGTTACTGGAGCACCGTCCGCTTGTTTGATTGTCATTCTGGCTTCTGATAGCTCCGACTTCCAAGTTTCTCCATGCCAGACCAGACGTCCCCAATCCCAAACCCAGCCAGCCTTGGAATACCGCAGTAACGCCCTTCGTGTTGCCCCTCCACCGCCTCTGAACCGTCAAAGGGCCCCTCCTTTTCTTCACCCCTTGGCCGTGTCATAACCTCCCGTCCTCCTTGCCTGCTTTACCTATTTCATAACCTCTCCTCCCTCCCTCCCGTCGTTTATCAAATCTGCCCTTCCGCAAACTCTGCCCCGCCTGACCCAACCACTAAGCTGTCTCTACAAAACCACAAACAAGATACCCCCCAACTAAACAACAAGAGACAGGAGATACGAGACAAAAATTCATCATGCTCGACGCCAGGTCCTACCCATTGCTGGTCGGCCTGATCGTGCTGGTCTGGCTCTCCCGGCCGGCCCACGCCTTCGGAGCCGGCAACATCGCCGGCATCTCCAAGATCGAGGGCCAGAACTGTGAGCTTGTTGCCCATTCCTGCTTGCTACAGACGCTGACTGTGCGGTAAACCAGGGCGCCACGGTGACATTGAAGATGCGCTCCTAACCCTCGCGATGGCCCGCGCCATGAACGGCAAGAAGTTCACCAAGATGATGGTCTCCCGTGTCTACTTCGGCAACTGGCTGAGAGATTACTCCCAAGCCATTGATGTCGGTACCGTCAAATCCGTCTCCGCCGAGGCCATTCGCCTGCTCCTCTGCGTCCTGGGCTTCCTTACTTTCGGCTACGGATCCAGGGAGTTCGAGGTCACCGCCGACAGACTGGGCTGCTACCGCCCCGAGGACCACATCGACAACCCCAAGAACTATGCCGACAACATCGATGCTCGCCAGTACGACCGTCGCCTTAGAGGCCCCGTTGACGAGGGTGTCGAGCTTGGTATTGACGAACGTTCCGGCATGAAGAACTACATTGCGAACGAGCAGGCCGGCATCATGACCTCTGCCGCTCACGTCCGCAAGCTGTTCGCTACCTGCATCGAGCTCGCCCGAGGATACGCCCGCAACAAGAATGAGGCCGATCTGTACGAGGCGATGCGCCTGATGGGTACCGGTCTGCACTGCTTGGAAGGTACGATGCCAGATAACTACATCTTCAGTTGTAAGGTTACTAAGAATTGCGGCCCGCAGACTTCTTCGCGCACAGCAACTACACCGAGCTTGCCCTCATCGAGATGGGCGAGCGCGACACTTTCCCCCACGTCGGCAGAGACACTCGCATGAGAATTGAGGGCGCTAGAGACGAGGTCTACCCGATTGTCACTGGCACTTTCGGCGGTGTTGACTTTTTGCACTCTGTTACTGGCGAGGGTAGGTTTTTGAAGATTTCATGCGCGAAGCCTGGCTAATTCCGTCACAGTCTCCGACAAGCTCACTCAGAACGAGATTGAGGAGCTCGAGGGCACCCTTCAGGAGAGCCAGAACAATGATACTAGCATTCTGCGCAACTTGCTGGACATGATTCCCGATGGTATCTTTGGCGGTAAGCACCAGAGCAACCGGGTGGATGAGCTCCAGACCAGCGCTGCCGAGTCGCAGCTGCAGAACATGCAGGTCTCTCCCAGAGACCCTGAGGAGTTCACCAAGTACATCCAGAATGTTTTCCAGCAGATCATGCCCGCCATCCAGTTCCATGACGAGATTCTGCAGGGCATCAGCGAGGCCATTGAGAAGATTCCCGTCCTTCCCAAGATACTGGAGCAGCTTGAGGAGCAGCTCTCCAAGTTTGTCTTCTCTCTCATTGCGCCTTTCATCCTCCCTGTCATCAACCAGATTCGCAACGAGCTGCGCACTGGTTCTGCAGAGATCATCGAGAGCAGTGAGAAGGAGCAGCACGTTGTCTTCGATGATGACCGCAGCACCGACCCCACTCACTCTATGCTGTCCAAGGACCACTTTACCAACGTAAGTAGCTACCTTTTCTTTCAGTATCAGGAGACGATCAAGCTGACCCATGTCCAGATCTTGAACGAGATTGCTGGCCGCTGCGCTGCTCTGACTGTGCAGTGGGTTGTGCCTCAGCTGATGGAGGCCATTGATGACGAGGGTGTTGATGTTAACCGCACCATCAACCGCATCATCTACGGCGTAATGCACCACCCCGCACAGCGCGAAATGGGCGAGGATGGTGCCTCTGAGGGACGTCAGAAGATCTTCCGGTTCGTTGAGGAGTGGTGGAACAACATGGATAGAAGCCAGCAGGATGACTACCGCCGCAAGTTGAGCCGCGAGGGCGTCCAGAGAGGAGAGAATCACAAGGAGGGCGAGCACGACACTGGCCACGGCCATGGCTGCAGCGGAAAGCTTCACATGCGCAAGCAGTTCGGTGAGCCCAAGAACTGGGAGGACAAGGTTGCCGACCAGGCTGCCGGCGCCATTCTCGAGGGTGCTTCCGGAGCCATCGCCGGCCTGGTGCAGCAGCAGTCTGGCGTTAAGATCCCCCAGTACAAGCACCAACAGGAGGAGGAGGAGTCCAGTGGCGGTGGTGGCGCTGGCGGACTCATTGGCTCTATCCTTGGCGGTGTTTTCAAGAAGGACGAGACTGAGTCTCGCCACAGCAGCCGTCGCGATGACGAGGGCAACTACACGCAGACTCAGACTGAGTACGGCCACCACGGCAACAAGTACGGCCAGGCTGAGTACAGCGAGACTCAGTACTCTGGCGGCGGAGGCCGCTCCGAGTACCGTCGCTACGAACAGGAAGACACCCAAGGCGGACGTCAAACCAGCGGCTACGAGTACCAGGAGACCACGGAGACTAGACCTTCCTATGGCGGTGGATACGAGCAGCGAACCGAGACTCACCGCTACGAGGGCAGCACTGGCGGTGGCTACGGCGGTGGAAACCGACGCGACGAGGACGAGGGAGGCTACGGCGGCCGTCGTCATGATGAGGGCGGTTACGGAGGCGGACGACGCGATGACGAAGGCGGCTACGGTGGTGGCCGTCGTCACGAGGAGAGCAGCTACGGCCGTCAGGAGGAAAGCTACGGTGGTGGTCGCCGAGAGGATGAAGGTGGCTACGGCGGTGGTCGTCGCCATGACGAGGGCCGCTATGGTGGCGGTGGCGGCGGCGGTTACGGTCGTCAGGAGGAAAGCTATGGCGGCGGCGGTGGTGGTGGCTACGGAGGCCGCCGCGATGATGAGGGCGGTTACGGTCGTCAAGAGGGCGGCTACGGTGGTCGTCAAGAGGGTGGCTATGGCGGCCGGGAGGAGCACCACGGCCGACGCCGTGATGACGACGACGATGATCGTCGCGAGGGCGGCGGTGGCTTCGGCGAATTCATCGGCAAGGTTGCCGAGAGCTTCGGCGACAACAACAACAACCGCAGATGGTAGAACTGCTGCTGTTGAATCACCTAGACATGGGTTCACGCAGACCCGATGCTAGTTGCTTTTTGGTTGTCGATATGGACTGGCTTTTAAACGGAGTAGGTGGGGGCGGTTGATGACACAGGTTAACGAAGTGCAATAACGAAAAGTCTTGATTTCAGAAGATTATACTGTTCTTTGATTTTATAGTGACGTGATAGTGCTTTAGTCATTGTCTTGAGGTAGGTGACATAACTGACGATGTCTGCAGACTCCATGAACAAATTAGCAACGTCGTCAATGTCCGCTCTTGTTGCTTTCTTTCACTTATTCCCTTCGACGAGTCAAGTCGTAATCGTCTAATTTTCATAGTAATATAATATATAGTGATCTTACTTACGATGGATAATTGAGCCTGGCCTGGAACATCAGCCTCTGACGGCAATCCTCCCATGTTCGATTGGCTGGACGTGTAGAAATATCTTGCGAACCATGGAAGAATAACCGGATGATCTATTGCCCCATGGAGGTTTCTTCTCTCACAGCTCCGGATGCTACATTGACCCTGACGTTGACGATTGCGGGGAACCAAAACGCACCACCACCCATCGGCGCGACTGCCGTCGGAACATTTCTCCGTTGTCGATGAATCGGGCCCTAGATCGCAAATTGAACTCGCATGAGGGCGCGCCGGTTCAACCGCAGACGTGGTTTCTGCTAAATTGCGGTGACCACGTTCTTGTCTCTCAGGACGCTGCCCCTGGTCATAATGGCTTGCATTGGTCGGCGGTATTTGTCCCGCATGGAAGACTGCTTTTTCGGCTCGATCGAAGCAAGTCTTGCGGACGGCACGAGGGAGTTGCTTTCTTGGTACCGGCGATATTGGTGTCGGATGATCGGGCAGGTCTTCCCCGTCCCCCTTTTTTTCTTTGGAAGCTACTCGGGGGAACACAATCTTTTCCAAATTCAATGGCGATGTTAAGGAGGAGATATAGGTCATGAGTAGATTGTCCCTGGTATTGATATATTGCTATTCCATCTGTAGTTATTTTAGACCAAAACTTTCGGTTTGACTGAAACCCTCCAGCAACCCAGGACAACTATATATAAACACAGCCAAAAACCTTCTTCGACATCTCGACCACTTGAAGGGCAAACTCTCAAACATTCATCAGTTGAACCCGCCAGAGACAGGAAAAACAGAAGAGATGCATCCCAAGCAAGCCCTCGCCACGTTCCTCTCCCTGGTGCCCCTCGCCGCCTCCCAAGCCTCGGGCACAGGCTCCACGACCCGCTACTGGGACTGCTGTAAGCCCTCGTGCGCGTGGCCCGGGAAGGCCTCCCTGGCCGCCGGACCCGTGGGCACCTGCGACCGGAACGACAACCGGCTCAACGACGGCGGCGCGACCAAGTCGGGCTGCGACGCGGGCGGGTCGGCGTACATGTGCAGCTCGAACTCGCCGTGGGCCGTCAGCGACAGCCTGGCGTACGGCTGGGCGGCCGTGCGGATCTCGGGCGGGACGGAGGCGTCGTGGTGCTGCGCGTGCTACGAGCTCACGTTCACGAGCGGGCCGGTGAGCGGGAAGAAGATGGTTGTGCAGGCGACGAATACCGGCGGTGATTTGGGACAGAATCACTTTGATCTCGCTGTAAGTTGGAACACTTTCTCTTTTCATGTGGATCTCTTCCTCTGTCTCTCTTTTCTCTCTGCTTGGATGGATTGAAGGTCGGACGGGGGCGTGCCGGACCCGGATCCGGGCCCGATGATCACCGTTCCGCCGGACCCATGCCCCACTTTGGCATCGGCTCGACGCACTCTGCGGAGCACCGGAAGAGAAACCGGCAGTGCCGACCAGTCACTGACGCAGTAACAGATCCCCGGCGGCGGCGTGGGACAGTTCAACGCCTGCACCGACCAGTACGGAGCGCCGCCGAACGGGTGGGGCCAGCGATACGGGGGCGTTAGCTCCCGATCCGAGTGCGACGGGTTCCCGGAGAAGCTCAAGGCCGGCTGCTACTGGCGGTTCGATTGGTTCCAGGGTGCCGACAACCCGAGCGTGTCCTTCAAGGAGGTGTCGTGCCCGGCCGAGATCACGGCCAAGAGCGGGTGCAGGCGGAACTAGATGCGCCCCGTCCTGCAGACTGTATGGAAGGTTGATGCCATGCCTTTGTGGCGTGTTCCCTCCATTGACGTTGATGTTGAAGCTTTAGTTGAATACAATAAGTGTAAAACGGGCCGCGTCTAGCCAAAGTTCCAGAACAAGAGCACCTGGTTGCACTCGGTGCATGCGTGTGCTTATCCCTCCTAGGTCACGAGGTGAGCTTCGACTCCAGAGGCAAAGCATGACCTCTTGTCCCAAGACTCAGAGCGAGATGGGATGGTGAAAGCGACTTGGCGTATACAACTTTGATGAGGACTGAGCGCCCTAGGTTGCCAAGCGGTAGCTGCAGTAGGTCAAATAGCTTCTTCAATTTCCAATGCTGACAGGGTTCGCCGGTACAGCTTGGCATCTCAAAAGTAGAGCTACACTAGCCCGGTTAATGCCCTCCGACATGACTGCCGTGAGCGAAATGGATATCAACGGTGGCTGTGGGCTGGGCAGTAGACGGGCAACCCGCTTCTTATGATACTACAACACACAGCAGCCCCCAAGACGAAGGCAGCCAAGATGAAGCCAAGATGCTCGATGAAAGCGACATTGCACCCAAGACCTTGTCGTTGGGCACTGCCTCAAGGGGGCAATTCACCTCTGTTCTCAGGCACGTCGCCAACGAGAGGCCGCGCGGTCTTGGGCACAAGTGTTTTTTGCAACTCGCTAGAAAGGCCTTCCTTTTTCACAGGCGTATTTCTGTAGCAGCCAGCCGAAACGCGCTGGCGAATCAAACGGTTGGACTCACATGACGTAGAAGTGATGTTCGGGTTCTTGTGCCGCTTTGGACAAGGGGTACGGGGCGCCAGGTCGCGGCCGGGAGCCTGTAAGATGCCGAGGGGCAGCGTAGACAGTGGCAGAGACGCAGGACAAGCGGCGGCGAGCGGTTGACCGGCATCTTCGGCGGGTAGGTAGTGTCAATGCGGCTGGTGATATCCGCACAGAGTGAGTGAGCGATATGAATGATTGACCAGCTTCTGAAAATCTC
Organism: Colletotrichum theobromicola; assembly: GCA_014705045.1. Lineage (NCBI taxonomy): Eukaryota > Fungi > Ascomycota > Sordariomycetes > Glomerellales > Glomerellaceae > Colletotrichum > Colletotrichum theobromicola. Next base: position 309,470 of record JABGLZ010001020.1, read on the forward strand.
CTCGAGACTAGATCAGTTTCGACAAGCTTCGTCCTTTGCTAGGCGATGATTGAACGGCACCTTTCTCCAAAGCACTGGTGGGAGCCGCTGCCCCTGTCCTGTCCTGGTGGATCATCCCGGGCGAACAGCCAATGTTTCAATGACGTCTGCCCGGGCGCTGTGTCTGTGAGGGGTACCCTGCCCTCTTCTCATGTACTTGTTCAGCGTTGAATGAAGATGCTAGAAAACACACAAGCGCTGTGACCTGTGACTGCTGACAAGGCCTGCGGAAGGACAGTTCATCGCTGACAGATTCCAGGTTCAGCACCATAAGCGTCCGAAGATTGAAATATTGCGAGACTTGTATGGGGATGCCAAGACACGTTGGCGGTTAGCGATCGAAGCTAGAAGGATGTACAGTTGCTAGAAGCCCTTCCAGCGAGTTGACTTGCAGCGGGACGTCCATCGTAGGAATCCTGGCGCTGGTAAACCGTGATTGTCATCTTGTGTGTTTTGTGGCGCTGGCCAAAACCGGGACGTGGGATGCAGGCCACGCAAGATGGGTGTCCGATAGTCGATTTTCCATCAGAAGCGGTCTGGCGGCGCATGCACGTTGTTGCCGTCTAAACCGTCCGCCGCCTGCTTGTACCGCCCGACTCTTGCGCCCAGCCAATTTGATACTCGTAGCGGCGACGATATCGAGGGCGGGCAAGCTGTTTATCTCAGATGCGCCGTTCCATTGGTCGCATCGTACGATGCGATCCTCTTTCCAGGACCGGCAGCATCGAGTTTGTTGTATGACATATCCCAAGACTTGCAGATGCGACCACGCGTGGCATGAGATGGGAGATATGCAACCGAGGGCAGATGGGCTTGTGTCACTTGTGTGACGGTCTGCAAGGAGAGGGTCTATTCTCATAGAGAAGCACGCGAAGGGTGCCATATTGCTGGGAAACCCGAGTGAGTGAATGCCGAGAGAACCGGTCGGACACCGTCTATCTGTCACTAAAATCGGTCGGTGCATATCGAGTCTGGAACAGTCGGCACAACTTGCCGTCTGGGAGGACCGGGTCCTTGAAGAGACAGAAAGTTTAAAATTCTGATGGAGGCAGGGCTCTGAGACTGGAAGGGGAGCGCGCTGACATTGACCATGAAGCAAAGTATGGAGGCACGAGGGCAGACATTCTCCAAAGATCTGCAGACTCAACTGGAGACGGCCCTGACTGGCGTGTTCTATTCACCAGGTGCTTTGTTAGTAGTTATTAGCTGGAGGTAAGTGGTTAGTGCTGGAAGGACGGGGACTGTTGGTGGCCGTATCCGAACCCCGCGACGTGCCTCGAGGCGACGAGGCTAAGTAAGGTAGGTAGGGTCTTTTCCTCCGCGCTGAGACATGGAGGAGGTTCTCTTTTCCGCACCGAATGACCTGCTTGGTTAGCGGGGTTTGCGAGACCTTTGGGCACGCAAGTATCTGTGGTAGGTAGGTACGGATAGGTAGGGAACGAGAGACAAAGACGGAGAAGCCGTAGCCGTTTCTTTCTTTTTGCACATCAGCTTCGTCGTTGGCGAGGGCCAGATATTGACGTCCATTGGACAGGGCAAGGCCTTGCTCAGGGCCTGGGAGGACAGAGATCTGTAGCGGTGTTTTTGTTGGATGTAACGACTACCTACCTAAGAAGAGGACTGGACCGGGACGACGGGAAACGGGGCAGTTCCATTAGCAGAAAGATCAGACAGACAAGCTTCGAGGCAACAAAAAGCTTAGCGACGAGAGCGAAGCTCCTTCCATTGACGTCCGATTCGCCGGGCGTCGGGATGTCGGGTGAGTGCATGATGAGGCGGGCAGCGAGCAAGCACCTCAGCGAGGGAGATGAAGTCCACGGGTAGGTATTGCCATTGTTGGAGGGATTGTGCATGTCTCGAGTCTCGAGTCTCGACAAACAACAACCCGACGGCAAGAGCGGCACCTTCAGTGGCTGTTTTGCAGACGAGAACGGAGGGTTGGAAGAGGGTTTTAGGGAGGTTTAGGGCGTGCCGCTGCCGTTTTGGTGGTTGGAGTGTTCCAATGTTGGTTTCTGGTGGTGCCGCCCGTGTGCCGTGGCTGCCGCTGGCATTCAAATGTCGGTTGGTCGGCTCTGCAGAGTGCAGCCTGCAGCATCGCGCTTCTTTTTCTACGGGCTACTCCCCTGCCCGGCACACCATACGCGGACGGGGCACGAGTATCCTCTGTTAGCGGACACGGGGTCTGCGGGCGCCTTTCTCTTACCTCCCGCTACCTGCGTCGACACGGATGAGCGGCTTCTCACTGGCTACCGGAGAACTCTCACGGCTCCATCGGACTCCACCCACCATCATCTCAGCAGACTCAGTCGCACACCTTGCACTTTCAGGTCGTGTCGTACCTCCCTCCAGTGGTGCCCTTCGCCCTCCTGCCCAGCACCCAGCCGTGACCCAGTCCAGTGTTCGGTGCAGCCTCGACAAGTGGACCTGCCTATCCGTTCCTGGTAACAGCAGGTACTCGGTGTGTCAGTGGAGAGTGTGAGAGTCAGGAACCAGAGTGAGGGAGATGCGGATGTAACGAGCCGCGCAAGATGCTTGCAGGAATGAAGATCGAGTCGCATGCTGTCGGAGAAACATGTTGAGAAACCTGAGAGAAAGAGAGAGAGAGAGAGAGAGTGAGTGAGATGACCGGCAAGACCTGGACATGCAACGAACAATCAACGAAGCGGCATGAACGGGAACGATGACATGGAAGAGGTGCAAAACAAAAGACCGGACTGCCTGCCTGCCTGCCTGCTTGCCTGCCCAATGTTTGACAAGGTACCTTCGTGTACAGCCCTTGTCGCGCAGAGATGCATGTACCTTACCTCCTCCTGCCTTGCCTACGTTGCCCCCTAGTGCCTGTCCGGCCTGCCCAAGGGGGCCTTACGGTCAGTTCCTTAGATCGAGGTGCTGAGAGACATTATTACTGTTGCCGACGCTCTCTCTTCCACCATCTGTAATCAACTGCCTTTGCTGCTCTTCAATCCCGCACTGCTTGCTTTGTCGCTTGCCTTCCTTGCCTTGTTGACTTGCCTGCTCCTGCTCCCGCTCCCGCTCTTGCGCCTGTCGCTGTCAGTCATCCCCCATCCACCACCCACCACCCCATACCACCTACCTACCAAACCACGGGCACCCACGCACGCCCACCACACCCTCGACACCTCGACCTGATCAATGTCCAGTGTGCTCCTGCAGCGCACTGGGAACGACCTGTCGAACCCCGCTTGGCATTGAAAATCGCGCCGGGCCCCAGCTCTCATCCTCACTCGTCTCTCTCTCAGCTCTTTCTGAATTCCTCTCGCTTTGCTCTGCTCGACCTTTCCCATTCCCACCCGCTCCGACACTGCTCCCGACGGGACCTCGACCTTGAACAAGAGGCTCCAGTCAGCAATCCGCGACCTCTCGAATTCTATTCCGCCCCGACCGAGCTTGGATCCCTCGAGCAGACCGAGTCCTGAGCACGACAATTTCCCGGACCTGTCACCCTCGTTGTCTACTGTCCTCCCTCTCACTCGCCTGCCTCTCACATCCTCACTCCCGTCTTCCCAGAGCAGCCGCCAAACAACTGTCATTCTGCGAGGTTGATGGTTTCAATGCCCTCAACCTCCTGATTTAACATGTGAGGAAAGCATGTGTAAGTAAAACAAATATTCCCCCTTATACGGCGATGCATTGCTCGAGAAGTCAAGCTTCGTAACTTGCTCTCTGCGCCAGCGAAATCGCCTGGTGTTGCCTCCCTTTTCGCGGCCAAGAGGTGCCAAAGTCCCCCAGTCTTGGCAACATCCACTGACGTCTCACAGCTCTCGAACAGATTCGAAATGTCGTGTATGTCTAACCAACTTTCCTCAAAAACCTGTTCTTTCTCCCTCTCATTTCGCTTGCCTTTTCGTCATTGTCAACCCGGCATGTTCTCTTCCTGTTCTTCGTCGAGGTTTTGTGTCCAGTCGTCACACCATGTCGTGTATCTTGGCGTCACGATACCCAATAGCGCCTCAGTGGGCAGACGCGACGTCTGCCCATCTCCCCCGTCCTAGCCGCCCTACCCCCGCCACGCCACTCACCATCGTAGCCCGAGGGATCATTATTGACAATGATGCAGTCTGCTATTCAGTAATCCTGTCTGGTCAGGTGCAAACACCGTCCCCTCGACGATTATTAGAAACATCACATCACTCTCAGTACGTCACGTCATCGTCGCCTGTCCACTAATGTCCTCCCCTAACCGAATGCGCAGAGTAACATAGCGTACCAAGACACAATCGTCGAGAACCTCACCACTTTGAGTTCAACCAATTCCGATACTGAAGATGGCATCATTCGAGGCCTTCTCTACGTCCCCGACCTTGCTGTCGCGAACCCATGTTACCAACAGCAGTACGACATCATCCCCCGAAACGCAACCACACAGGCTGCCCTACCACCAACAAACTACAACCTCATCGCCCTGGCACCATGGTTCAATGCCACCTGTACTCTGGCGTATCTTGCCTCTGCCCGACTCGATCCGATTCGTGCCTTCATTTTTTACAGGCCAAACAATTCAACGAGAGAACCTCAAGGCGCCGATTCACCAATATGGGATCTCGACGATAACGACGCTTGGCGAACCCAGAATCGTTTCCCAGTTTTTGCCGTTCCTGGCGCCCAAGGAAACCAGATGATGCGTCAACTCAGCCTTTACTCTGGAAATCTATCGTCAATACCGTACGGAGACCAGATTCAGGACATATACGACCCCCACGACAATGATTATGTCCGCATATGGACCGAATTGACTGTGAAGGACCGAGATAGTGTGCCCGCCATGTGGACATGGATCCTTACGGTCGTCGGAGTCGTCATATTCATCATTGCCTGTTTATCACTTACTATGCATCTGGTGCAAAGAAGACGAAGAATATCACTGCGAAGGAGAGTATTGAGCGGAGAGGTCGACCTGGAGGCCATGGGTATCAAACGAGTCACGGTACCGATCAACCATGTCAAAGGCTTCCCGCTGTTTACGTACAGCTTCCAGCCGGAAATGGTCAGTAGCCCGGCGACGACGAGACCACCAAAATCTGTCCGATCCCCACGAAGCCAGCGCACCGTTTCCGAGTCCGCCGCACCGAAATCGAGAGCCCGCAGATCCAGCGTGAATAGTGCCACGAGCACTGTTGCTACCAACTTCCAGCCTCAGTGCCATATTTGCCTGGAAAATTACGTGGATCGCGAATCCATTATTCGAGAGTTACCTTGCGGGCACATTTTCCATCCGGAGTGTATTGACGAATTCTTGAGCTTGAATAGCTCTTTGTGCCCGATTTGCAAGAGGAACATGTTGCCACGCAACTATTGCCCAAAGATTACCAACGGAATGGTTCGACGAGAACGGGCCGTTCGGCGGTTGAGGGAGAGGGTCATCGTGGTTGAGTCAGATGATGAGGAAGAGGAGGTCAAAGGCAAAAGCTGGGGCAGGCGGCTGTTCGGCACGGACAAAGCGGCATCATCCCCGAAGGAAACGCCGATGACGCCCGTTACAACTTCCAGGTCCCCGAAAACAGCACAAGAGTCAGCAACCGCACGTACCCCTGCACCGGCAGAAACGGAAGATCCGCGCAGGTCGACCCTGGAGCCGACACAAGAAGAGCAGGAAGATTCAGATCGACCTTCGAGCCAGTCAGGCGGCCAGGAACCCTCTCAACCCCAACCACAACCACCTCAACCGTCACCGGCGGCACATCACGGTCTTCGAGGCAAACGTCGGAAGTCAGGTGGCTTGCGCCTCTATATGCCCGGTTCGGACGACACCAAGCAGACCCATTCCAAGCCGGAGGGCCGTAAGAGTCCCTCCGCCTTGGCACGGGCTCGGATGCGGGCATTGGCGGGTACGCCGCTCGACGATCCCGACGGGCGCAACCCAATATGTAAGTTTCTGCCAATCCATCGCATTGAATGATCTTTACTAACGCGTAATCAGGGAAGCGCTACGTTGTTAAGGTCTTTCCAGGGTTTTCATGACCCGCACTTTCGAAGCATTTCAAAACTCGGGGTCGCATGGTGCACAGGCGTTTATTGGTTAGGCAGACAGGACTGCCTCAGTGTCTTTTTTTTTGAGGGAACATGACGAAACACGATACAGACTTAACGACAGTCTCCCCGGCTGTTGCCCCACCAATCTGGGTAATGAGGAGACTGATTCATTTCTCACGACAACGATTAGACACAGCAGGCTCGGCAAAGCCTTTCAGGACGGCTTACAAATTTTGGGACGGAAATGCCTTTTTTTCATTTTCAAGGGGGGTCTCTCAAGAAGGCCTCCTCATCTTTGGACTGGATATACCCTACAAGGAGAGGACATGCATCAACGGCGGGGTCGGCGGGTGCCATGCGTGACATTAAAAGTTTAGTATTTAGTGATGAATGCCGCCAGCTGCATGGCGAGTAAGGGAGCAACAGGACGGACAGCTCCAGGCCTAGCTAGCTTTCTTCTGCAGCGGTCTCTGACGAGCGTGTCGCATCCGAAATGAATATTACCATTTTAAACTTCCAAGAAAGCAAAAAAGAGTTCCGTCCATATAGTAACTTGGTGTAAGGCGGCAATTTTCGGTCATGGTATCGTTGCTATTGTTGTTTCATCCGAATCTAAAGCAAATGCCGTCCCTCATCCAATGTGCTTTGCTCGCCTCTATCCGAACGCCCGCTCGTCTCAAAAACACGTTTACTCGCGCAGAAGGGGAAATTGTATCCTAAACTTTCACCATGTCATGCCTTGGCTTTTCCTTGGCTCTTCTTGGCTTTCTCTTGGCAACGTCCCTTCCGTTCACCTCAAATTCGACCTCATCATGATAAACGACGGCCCTCAATGAGCTTGTCGTCTTCTTTCGTGCCGCCCCTCGACAGCGCCTCCCGGATGCGATCGTTTTCGGCAGCGCGGATGCGCTGCCTGGCCTCCTCCAGCCGCTCGACGCCGCGATCAATCGTCTCGATGTGCACCGTTAGGGGAATGGCGGCGGGCGAGTCGCGGACGAGCTCAGGGGCGGCGACGCGATCGCGGAGGTCGCCCAGGCCAGCTTGGATCTTTTCGAGGTCGACGATGAGAGCCGAAATCTGCGCGACGGCCGTGAGACGCTGGCGGTCTACCTGGCGGAGCAGCGAGAGCTGCGAGTTGAGGTTGTGGAGGCGCTTGTTGTTTGCGCCGACGAGCGTCCAGATGGTCCAGAGAACCTCGTCCCTGCGGGATTTGACCGAATTTGAGGAGCGAGTGACGACCTCGTAGATCTGGTTCAGGCTCTCCTCGGCTTTTGAGAGCAGTAGTAGGACTCCCGGCGCTTCGACTATGAGTCCGGCGATGCGGTCTGACACGAGAGCGGTGTGTTCGATGTACTTGTCCAACAACGTACGCTCTGAAAAGGGCGTTACAGTTGGAGTAAATGGGTAAAAGAGCCAGTTCGTCCATTGGGATACGAGAGAGACGTCGGCGTTTTCGGCTGTAGATAGTGTATCCAGATATCGGGACGTCCAGCGGTTGATGGATATTACAGAGTCCACGGCAGATCCAACATGGACGTTGAACTTTTGCAGATCGGCAGCCGTCAAGCGAGCCGTATCAACGTACTCGTTGAACTCGTGCACGAGCTCTTCTCGCTGCGGGAGTTCCGAGTATCGCACCATGGTGCGAAGATCGCGTATTGATGATTCAGAACGCTTCATTTCCATGGGCAGGGAGACGCCATCAGCGCTGCGTTCCAGGACCTGCTCGAACTGCGACTGGACGTTCATGAGGTCGTCAAACTCGACGTTTGCGGACTCGGCATCTTGTGTTTTGCCGTTCAGCGGTCCTGGGGAAGGGCAGAACGGAAGATCCAAGTATGCAGCTCCCGGGATGCGGCAGAGCGGGGAGAGAGATGTCGATATTGACTTGGTCACCATGTTTTGAAGCATGATGGATGCGCCGAAGAAGAGCCATACTGCCAGACACAGAGCCAAGGGCTTTTGGACATATCCGAGGGCCATACCGATGACGTTAAACACCCAGGCCAATATGTTGAAAAAGGCATTCGGGAGAGATTCGGATAGTCTCTCGGAGACCGCCCGCGGCTGTCCAACGGGGTCTTCGTAGTAACCGCGACTCCTTCTCGGATCTCCGCGTCGAGACTTGACAGGGCTTCCACCGCTTGCTTGCCGTATCGCACGACGGCGCACATCCTGTAGCTGGTAGGGATCATCGCCGGGACGGATAGTCCTGGAGGACCGGCCGCTGCTGTTACGAGGACTGGTGCTTGAGCCGGAGGCCATGTGGACGGAGGGCATGTAAAACTCGGGATCCGGGGTGCGGCTGGTGTCGTGGCGAACGGTGGGTTGGAACGGGGAGCGGAGGATTACCCCCTCATCGTCAGCCTTGTTCATGAAGTCCTGGACGCTATGGTGCGATTCTTGAGAAGCGCCGAAGCTGAAGGACTGTGAAGGAAGCTGAGATGGATCGGTTGACTGAAAACCGTCATCTTCTTCCAGATCGTTGAGTATAGACGTGTCGAAGCTGTCGTTCTCGCCGCCTTCAATTAGGCGCCATGAGCTTTCCACAGGAAGCTCCTGCTCGCGTCGCGAAGGCATCGCGCGCTGACAGATGAAGTTGATAAGGCTTGAGGGATGAGAGACAGGCTTAGCCTAAGAAATAATATGTATATATAATATTGGCAAGAACAACAACGTCCATGGGCGACCCGGCCCGTCGTTCAAGAAAGCGCTGAGCGTAGATGCCCTGGAAACGCGTTGACCGCGTCCAGTGGCGAGATAGATACAAAGTTTGCGAAATGCGACCGCCTCGATATATATAGATGGGAAGAGAGAAGATGATTGTTCTGGAGGCTTGCTAGTGAGTCATCAGACGGGAGCTAACAACAGGGGTTGCGAGAACGGTTCTGGGTAAAATAGGCAGAGACAAAGGACGATGCATAACAATGAGATGTAAAGAAGAGGTTCACAGACATTCACAACAGACGTCCCCGTCTGGCGTCATAGGATCCAGCAGGCGCCCCTTGCATGGCAGCTGTTGTTTGGGGGTCAGGTAGCTTTTAGTGGGTAGCTTCCTCCACTGAATCCGCTGTATTGGCAGCAGCAGGGGACCATGTGGCAGCGTGACTCGACAGTGATAAAGCTTCGCTTCCCCTGGTCAGGTCACATGGACCAGGCGATAACAGAAGGTGCACCACCCCGCGCGAGGTCGAGCGGGAGCAGCACCTGTCCGGTGAAACATATAGCCGAATCCGGGGAACGTTGCACACGACCTCCCGTCACCAGTTGCCCCACTTAGCCTCCGGCGCGATTGATGCCAAACGTCTTTTTGAGGTCGGGAACTTAGCCTCGCCTTCCAAAACCTCACTTTCCATAAATCCAGCAGCCTGTTGCGCGCACACCATCAAGAAGCACCCCAATCCACCCGAAACAAACGCGCGCAAACCTGCCCACCATGACGATGGATCAGCGCGAGCTTGAATCGAGCATCAAGCAGCTCAACAAGACTGTCCAGGCCAACGACCCTCCCGCTTCGGCCTTGGCTCTTCTAGAGCGCCTCAAGAAGGAAGCCGCCCCTACCGAGGAGATGCTTCGAGTACGTCATCACCAAATTACAAAAATCGCCCATCCGATTTTTTCTCTCTCTTCTACTGTTGTCTCGCGATAAGATAAAAGCGAGTAATTGTCACTCGGAAAGGAATTAACAATCGCCTAGGCCACCCGCGCTGGTGTTTTCGTCGGCAAGCTTCGGTCGAACTCGAACAAGGATATCGCCCGCGCCGCGACCGAGCTGGTGCATAAGTGGAAGAAGCTTGTCGAGGCGGAGAAGCAGGGCAAGCTCAAGAAGCAATCCTCCCCTGCCGCGCCGTCCCCCACGACCGCGAGCGCCCCGAAGCCGTCGTCCTCCGGTAGCTCCAAGGAACCCTTCAAGGGCAACGCCGAGAACCGCCGTGCCAAGGAAGATGGCGCCGACACCAAGCGCACCGGCGACAGTGTTCGCGACGCCTGCATCGAGCTCCTGTACAACGGCCTTGCCTACCGGTCCACTGCGTCTGTCAGTGACGTTCTCGCCAAGGCTGTTGCTGTTGAGGCTGCCGCCTTCTCCCACTTCAAGGGTGTAGGCACTCCTTACCGCGAGAAGGTCAGATCTTTGTTCTCCAACCTCAAAGTCAAGACCAACAAGGAGCTTGGTGTGAATGTTATGGAGGGCAAGATTACCCCCGACCGCTTCGTCGTCATGACCCAGGAGGAGCTCAAGTCTGCCGAGCAGCGCAAGAAGGAGAACTTGCTCCAGGAGGAGAACATGAAGAAGGCTCAGGTGCCCATGGCAGAGAAGAGTATCAGCGATGCTCTGACTTGCGGCAAGTGCAAGCAGAAGAAGGTCAGCTACAGCCAAGCGCAGACGCGCAGTGCTGATGAGCCTATGACCACCTTCTGTGAATGCACTGTCTGCGGCAACCGCTGGAAGGTAAGCACCATCGCAATGTCGTTGTGTTTCGTGCGGACACGGGCTAACATCGACTTCAGTTTTCTTAAGCTGGTATTCGTGGCTGCGGAGGTTTCGATTCTTTTTTTCCACTTGACGGCGTGTTTTCGCGTATACCCCGTTACTGAGCACGGGCGGTCTTGCATTTGGCACTCGGAAAGTGCGGTTCGGTTGGTTCGGAGTTGGGGATGAGGAAATGTGGCCTCCTTTTTCATTGCTTTAAGCCGATTTTTACGCCCCGGAAACAAAAGCTTGGGCATTCATTCTTGCTTCATACGGTGTGCTCATATCGAGGGGATTTGCACTCTAGAGGAGGGTTTCGATAGATCCATCTGAAAACTACTAGGAATCATCGAGTTGTCGTCTCATTGCCATTGATCATATACACATTGTTTCATTTCTTTGCGGGGTCGATCTTGAGAGCCGAGAACAAATCAGCCGAGTGTTCGTCCTGCTCAAGACCCATCTCCGCCACATGCTTCCAAAACTTGCTGAGATGCCTGGTGCCCGAGTCGCAGAGTATGGTGACGACCTGGCTACCCTCAGGCAACCGCGAAGCCGCAACGCACGCTGCAGCACAGTTGACAGCGCTGCTGCTGCCGACAAAGATGCCGTCGTTCTCCACCAACCACCGCGCCATGCGGCACGCCTGCTCATCCGTAATCTTGATCGCGTCGTCGACCAACTCCCGTCCGGCCTCAAAGTTCTCCGTGATGCGGTTGATCCCAATGCCCTCCACGATCGTGTCGACCTGCTGCCTGCGTCGCGTGCCCTCCTTCTCGGTGTTGGAGTACATGACGCCGTGGCGGATCTTGTTGTAGAGCCCGCTGCCCTGGGGATCCGCCAGGATGACCTGCAGCCCCGGCACCTTGGCCTCCTCCTTCAGGTACTTGGCGACGCCCGCGATGGTGCCTCCGGTTCCCGCGCCGGCCACGAAGGCGTCGAGCTTGCCGCCGGTCTGGTACACGATCTCCGGCCCCGTGGTGGCGAGGTGCGCGGCAAAGTTGTGGGGGCTCTCGAACTGGTCCGCGAAGAACCCGACGCTGCCGTCGCCTGCCTTGGCGGCGTGCTCGGCCGCGCGCCGGCGGGCGAGGTTGACAAAGTGTTCCGGCGATGCGATGGGGGCGGGCGGCACGCGCTCGACCGTCGCTCCGAGGTGGCGGAGCAGGTCGACCTTTTCCATGGCCATGTCGTTGGGCATGCAGATGTGCGCGCGGTATCCCTTTGAGCGTGCGAGCGTCGCCAGCGAGATACCCGTGCTGCCGACAGTGCCTTCGTAGATGGTGTCCCCACGACCGGGGACCAGCAGACCGGAATCCTCGCCTGCCTCAATCATGGACAGCGCGACACGGTCCTTGGGTGTGTTCCCTGCGGCGTTGAGAAACTCGGCCTTAGCGAGGATTGTGCGTCCCGTGGCCTCACTCAGAGATCGGATCTTGATGAGCGGCGTGTTCCCGATGGCCCCCGCGACACCCTCGGCGATGAGGGGCGGATTCCATGCGCCGAGCGCCGCAGCGTCCGCATCCGACCCCGATTCATGATCTTCCAGCTGCACCGGTGGTCCCCAGAAGGCGCTGCTTCGCCTGGAGGGATCCGCGGAGGAGCCGCCGGTTTCCCTCCTTCGTGTGCGGCGGCGCTGGTACCGACGCTCGAGGTCCGGGTAAAAGTCTTTGAAGCCCAATGTGACGAGTATGCCGGCCGCAAAGGCGAGCGCCAGGGCGGCAGAGCCGTAGGCTTTTGGATGGTTGCTTAAAGACATGTCGTCTCTGTCATGTGTCCTGCTCCATTGTCTGCCGCAACAACCCTTCTTGTGTTCTCTCACTCTCTTTCGAGATGTATGTTGTTGCGGTCTCGGAACTGGCGAGTCACTGGCCGAAAAAACAAACAAGCGGTCGCGTGCGCATGAATTTTGACCATCTCCCACTACAGGGGACCAGCCCGCTAAAATGTGATGTCATTTAAGCTCTATTGGACCCCTGTTCTCAGCCTCAATCCGTACCGCAGTGCCAGCCCAGCCCAGAGCTGTTGCCCTGGTGGAACACACCACTGGCGGATTAACAGCTGCCCCGTCCAACAGGGAGCTCGGGCCATGTCCCCGAACCCCCCCATGCCAAATGAGGAGCCGACGATTTGCGATTTTGGGCAATTTGTTGATCTCTTCCTACGGTCCGCGAGCTGGAAACGCCCGTCTCACCGCCGCAAATCTTCCTCCGGGATGGACTCTCCTCTCGTCACCCGCCTCTTCCGCGAGCTCTTCCGCCGCCCGGCATGTCAATCCCGCAGGCAATGCACCACCGCTCACAACACCCAGAATGCCGCCGCTGCGGCAGCTCAACCACAACAACGGCGGCATTACGCCGTAAAGACATCTCAACCTAGAGGCGAGCGGACGAACGAGTCCAAATGGCAACAGCGCACATCCCTCTTCCCCAGCGACCGCACCGACGAATTCGATACGTATCCGACGCTGACCTCGACCGAACTGGCCGCCCGCTCCACCCGCCCGCGCAAGGTCAAGATGCTCACCCGCGACTTTATCGAGGACAGCCTGTACAACCCGGCGTACGGCTACTTCTCCAAACAAGCCGTCATCTTCTCCCCAGGGCAGCCCTTCGACTTCCCCTCCTTCAAGGACGAGCCGCAGTTCTACCGCGAGCTGGGGCGGCGGTACACCGAGTTTGAGGACGACCTCGATGAGCGCGAGGGCGTGAACGACGCCCGGCCGCTGTGGCACACCCCGACGGAGCTTTTCCGGCCGTACTACGGCGAGGCCATCGCGCGGTACCTCGTGTCCAACTACCGCCTGACGACGTACCCCTACCACGACCTCATCATCTACGAGATGGGCGCCGGCCGCGGCACGCTGATGCTCAACATCCTCGACTACATCCGCGACCTCGACCCGCAGGTGTACGCCCGCACGCAGTACCGCATCATCGAGATCTCGCCAGCCCTGGCGTCGCTGCAGAAGCACCACCTGCTGTCCACCGCCGACTCGAGAGGTCACGCCTCAAAGGTCGAGATCATCAACAAGTCCATTTTTTCGTGGTCCGAGAGGGTCCCCTCGCCGTGCTTCTTCGTGGCCATGGAGGTCTTTGACAACTTCTCCCACGACTGCGTGCGCTACGACCTCGCGACCGAGGAGCCGCTACAGGGCTCCGTCCTGGTCGACGGCGACAACGACTTTTACGAGTTCTACTCCCCGGACCTCGACCCCGTCCTCGCCCGGTTCCTCCGCGTGCGCGACGCCGCCACCGGCGGCCGGTATCCGACACCGTACCCGGCGAACCGTCTTCTGCGTAACCTAAAGTCCCGCATGCCTCTGATGCCCAACCTCTCTGAGGCAGAATACGTGCCCACCCGGCTGATGCAGTTCTTCGACGTGCTTGAGAAGTACTTCCCGGCGCACCGTCTCGTGACGAGCGATTTCCATTCCCTCCCGGACGCCATCCCGGGCCTCAACGCGCCTGTTGTCCAGACTCGTTACGAGCGGAAGACGGTGCCCGTCACAACGCCTCTGGTAAGCTTCTCTGAACGAGAGCTCTGATGATGGCCGAGAATATGCTGACTAATAACCGCAGGTTCACCAGGGCTACTTTGACATCATGTTCCCTACAGACTTCCATGTCATGGAGTCCGTGTATCAGGCCATCACGGGTAAGCTCACTCGACTCATGTCACATGGCGACTTCATGAAGCGCTGGGCGTTCCTCGAAGACACCCAAACGCGCAGCGGGGAGAATCCCCTTCTGAGCTACTACCAGAACGCCAGTGTTTTGGTTACTGTATAAACAACGACGTTGTATAGAGGAAAAGGATATATACCCCCTGAGCCGTGGATATCTCTCCGCGATGACACATTCAACCTTGTTCATCTTGATGCCTAAAACGTGCGTGAGAGGAACTGCTTTTGATATCTCAGCAAACTACTCCTGTGTGCCCTCACGGGTTCACAACATAACCGTTCCACCCATATGCCTTATCCCATCTAGTTCCTGAACAAAATTGAGTTGGTTGCCAACATGCGCCCTCGGCATGCAGCGGGAATATTTTCATCACGTTTAGATGTTGAGCTTCTCCTTCAGCCACTTCTCAGCGGTGGCAACAGCCTCCTCAATGTTCTCGGCGTTGGTGCCCTGTCCCTGGCGAACGGGTTCCTTACCGCCGGACTTGCCTCCAACAACTCCGCTAACCTGGGTAGCCCATTGCTCAGCAGTCACGCCCTGGGATGAAAGGTGCTGTCACTTAGATTAGCTTCAAGCTCTTAGAGGAAGAATACAGTCAACGTACCGTTCCAACATAGACACCGTGGGCGACCGCGCCCTCGTCCTTGCTACCGCCAAACAGGTAGACAGAGCGCTCCTTGTCCTTGGACTGGAAGTGCTTGACAACCTCACCAATAGCCTTGGCGTTGGCGGAAATGGGGAGCTGGCCAACGAACCACTTCGAGTCCTTGTTCTTGTCAAAGTGGCCCACAACGGTGTCCAGGGCAGTCTTGGCCTCGGCCTTCTGGCGCTTCTTCTGCTCATCCGTAACGGCCTTGACGATCTTCTCAAATCGCTTCTTAATGTCTTCCTTGGTGAGAGTGGAGATGGTGAGCTGGTTCAGAGCGTGCTGCGTGGTCTTGATCTCCTGCTCCTTGCCGGGACCGAAAGGCAGGGCCTCAAGGGCGTCCAGCTTCTTGGAGAACTCAACAGCCTCGCGCTGTACCTGGTGAGCAGCATCGCCGGTGTAGGCGATGATGCGGCGGATACCCTTGGCGATACCGCTCTCCTCGACAATGACGAGGTCCTTGATGAGACCAGTCGACTCAACGTGGGTTCCACCGCAGAACTCGACACTGTACTTGCGCCATTCCGGGTTCTTGGGGTTCGCAAGCATGGTGTCAACATCGACACCAACGGAGACGACACGGACAGGGTTGGGGTAGGTCTCGCCGAAGACGGCACGGACACCCTCGATGCCACGGGCGAGGTCAAGATCGACCTCCTTGGCGTAGACTTTGCCGTTTTGCTTGATGTAGGTGTTGGAGAAGTCCTCAATCTTCTTGAGCTCAGGAATCGTCACTCCAGTCTTGTGCGAGAAGTCGAAACGCAACTTCTCGTTGTCGACCAGAGATCCCTTCTGGTTGATGTCGTCGCCGAGCACCTCACGCAATGAGTGGTTCAGAACGTGAGTACCGGTGTGGTTATTGCGGATGGGAGATCTCCTCAGCTCGTCGTACTCGCAGATAACTTCATCGCCGGATGACAGAGCACCATACTCGAGGTAACCGTTGTGGACGATGTACCCTCCAAAGTTCTGAACGTCAAGAACCTTGAATTCGGCAACATCGTCAATGACGATGCGGCCAGTGTCGGCAACCTGGCCACCGGACTCGGCGTAAAAGTTGGTCTTGTCGAGAAGCAGACCCAAGGGGGTCTTCTCAGCGATGTCCTTGGTGGACTTGACGAAGCCCTTGCCATCGTAGATGACCTGAACCTTGCCCTTGGCATCGCCCTTTCCGAACTTTGCTTCATCATCTGTCCTAGCGACGTTGAGCTCCTTCTCAAGCTCAGCAATCTGGTGGACGTTGAGCTTGGCAAAAGTCTGAACGGCGCTCTTGACGACCTTGCTAGCCTCACGGGCCTTCTCCTGGGCTTCCTTCACCTCGTCCTCGTCAATCTCGAGCTGACGCTCCTCAGCCATGAGCTTCGTCAGATCAACAGGGAAACCGAAAGTGTCGTACAACCTCCATACGACGGCACCAGAAAGCTTCTTCTCGCCCTTCTTGAGAGCCTCCTTGGCGTACTTCTCGAACTGAGCCTCGCCACGGTCCAGAGTACGGGCAAAAGCCTCCTCCTCCTCGTCGAGAATCTCCTTAATGTCCTGCTGCTTCTTGACAATCTCAGGGAACTGCTCACCCATCTGCTCAACGAGCGCAGGGAGAATCTTGGAGAAGAAGGAGCCAATCTCGGCATTGAAGTACTTGCGGGCGTATCTGACACCACGGCGGAGGACTCTTCGGACGACGTAGCCACGGCCGTCGTTGTTGGGAACAGCACCGTCAGACATGGAGAAGGTAAGCAGACGAATGTGGTCGGCAATGACACGGTAAGCAGTGTCAATGCCGTCAGCGTCATCAGCGCCGTACTTGTCAGTGTATGGCCTAGCACCAGTAACCTCCTCTATCCTCTTGAACAGGGGGGTAAAGATGTCGGTGGCGTAGTTGGAGACGGTGTTCTGGAGAGCAGAGACAAGACGCTCGAAGCCCATACCAGTGTCGACGTGCTTAGCGGGAAGGGACTTCAAGCTCTTGTCGGCCTGACGGTCGAACTGGATGAAAACGTTGTTCCAGACTTCCACAACCATGGGGTCGTCCATGTTGACCAAGCTCGAAGCGTTGCGGCCGCCAATCTTGTCGTAGTGAATCTCACTGCAAGGGCCGCAAGGACCCTGGTCGCCCATCTCCCAGAAGTTGTCCTTCATGTTTCCAGGCAAGATATGGTCCTCGGGGACACCGACAGACAGCCACAGGTTCTTCGCCTCCAGATCCGGCTCGAGACCCATGTCGGGGTTACCCTCAAAGTAGGTGACGTACAGGCGAGCGGGATCAAGTCCGTAGACCTTGGTAAGAAGCTCCCAGGACATTTCAATTGCCTCCTTCTTGAAGTAATCGCCAAAGGACCAGTTGCCCAACATCTCGAAGAAGGTATGGTGGTAGCTATCCTTGCCGACATCGTCAAGGTCGTTGTGCTTGCCGCCGGCGCGAATGCACTTCTGAGAGTCGGCCGCACGCTTCAGAGTGTACATGGGATCGGCCTTGGAGATCGTTCCGAGGAAAATGGGCTTGAATTGGTTCATGCCCGCATTGGTGAAGAGCAAGGTGGGGTCATTGTGAGGAACGACGGAGGAGGAGGGCACTGCAGCGATAACGGCGGAGGTTAGCTGATTGAAGCTGTACAATCACAGAGGCGCAACGGGGGAAAGGGCATTGCATGAGCAGTGCAAACATGTGCGCGATGCAGTGTCATGGTGTTGTTGGTGGGAATGTGGTGAAATCGTACCGATAGTGTGGCCCCTCTTCTCGAAGAAGTCGAAGAAAGTCTTGCGCACGACGGCGCCGGGCCACTGCTGCTCAGCCATGGTTGCAGGGGACGAAGTGGGAGAAGAAGAAAAGCGCCTCTGCCAGGGGAAAACGCTCGATGCGATTAGTCCAGACGGAGGCGTGACGGTGTTCGTCTGGAATCTGACCGGCGTTCGAGAGCGAAGGTTGGTGGTGGTGGAGGGAGTGGTGGGAAAAGGCGAAATATCAGGGTCGCCAGCGCGGCGGTTGTGACTCTTGTTGCGGGACGAGCTTGTTAGTGCTGCAGCTGGTGCTGATGCTGGGCTTGGTGCATTGCCTCGGACTTGGGGTAGGAGGGGCAGCGACGGCAGCGATAGCGGGACACTGGGCTGGTGCTGGTGCTGATGCGGGAGCGGGTGGTGCAGGGCGGCGGCAGTTGACGAGGGGGTTGCTTCGGCGCTTTTGTAGAAACTTCTACAAGAAGTCGAATGAGTCAAATGCGGTACAAAAGCGCCAGAGCTCCTGCTCATCCCCAGCTGTCCCCCATGGCTGCAGCTCCGCGCCAGCGAACGCGCCCCTAGCACGAGCACAGCAGCTTTGGTCATTCCCCCTCAAATACCACAAAAGGCCACCAGCGAATTGCGATTCTGACGCAACCGTCGGTTGTCTCCTCTTTTTCTCACTCCAGCTCCTCTCGAGAACGAACGACGAACCCTTCAGCTGTAGCCACAAGCCGCCGAGCTTCTTTCAGCAGAGAAACGCCTTGTCGGATTCCAGGCCCAGCCGGACGTGTATCCGCCTTGAACCTTCGCCGGTGTCGGGTTTCTTATCGCCTCTCCTTTGGCCCTGGCCTTTCGCCAGTCGAACTGAACTCACTCGAGCTTACGCTTTGCGACGGGATATTCCCTTTTCCACACCACCCACCTTTCGGGAAATCCAGCTCAGCGGTCAGCGTATTCTTCTTCGCGCCTCCGCGCTGACCCGATTGCGGCGTCCGTCGTCCCACGCTGCCTTTTTCGTTGTGTCTCTCCGTGCTGCGATCCTAGTGGCCGGCCTCGAGCTCTGCGTTTAATTGAACATTCTCGTCGACACTGGTTCGTTGTCGTCGTCCCGGGTCGGCAGTTGCGGTTCGAGTTTTGAACGGGGTTAGAAAGTTGGCGAGGCGAAAAGAAAAGTTCCAGCGAGACCCGGGCTCTAGAAGCAGCCGCCCCTAAAATGCTGTTGCACGGGGCCCAGACTCCCTCCCACGCCCTGGATGCCCACGCCCTGGAGGCGGATCAGCACCAACATCAACAGGCGAGGCAGTTGAGGCGGAAGAGGAAGGCCGAGTCTCAGGACAATGAGCGGTTGTCCAAGAGACTCAGTCTTTTGAATTTGGGTAAGCCACAGTGTTCCTCCCAATTGAATCTTTGGTTGAAAATGCGTTGCTGACATCCATGCAGAAAAGAATGGCCAGAAGCTCTACGTTCCCGTTGAGAATCCCGTCGCCTCCGCATCCAACGCATCTTCAGAAGTCATTGCGCCTGCAACACTATCAAGCACATCGTCAAGCGGTCGTCGCCGCCGTGACCGCAAACCCCCTTCAGATGATGAGGTGATGCAGCTTGACGACTCAAAGTACAAGGTCTACATCTACGATATTGACGACGAGCTTTCTTCGTCTGAGAGCGAACCTGACGAGGGCAAGCTGGTCTTCCTCCCGGATATCGAGAAACACCTGCGCGCCACTCGCATTCCCCCTCATATCCTCGCCAACGATGAAGGACAACTTGCTGGCATGCAGATGGTCCTCTACAACGAGCCCACGTCGCTGACCATCCCCCAAGAACAAGACAGCGTCCGCAAGGCTATCGTCGAGTCTCGCGCCCGCATGCGTGAGAGACAACGTCTCGAACGTGAGGGTAAAGGCGAGCCGGTGCAGATGCCCCCGCCGTTTATTCCCCAACAACACATTCCTACTCCTCCAACCGCCGAATTCCTATCCGCCCATGAGACTTCGGCACCTCTAGACTACGACCCCGATGCCATGGACATGGACTAGGGAGCAACTTTTCAGGCAAGTAACCATTTGAGTGTACCTACATATATATGTACATATCCGTAACGATATCACGGCTGTAAACGGGGGACAGGTCCTGGGCACCCGGCACGTTTGTCCGGGTCCAGCGAGGCGTTTTGATGGTATCATTTTTTGATCTTATAGTCATGGTTACAGCTTTGTACGATTTACAACAGTTATAGTCATCATATCGAGACATCCAGCCTCGTAATCGCACTGGACATCCAGCCTCTGAGTGCGTGAGAAAATACAAAGTAGTAGTAGTCTTTCATCATGATTCTGCTCGCCATCTTCTTCGTTTCATCTTCAACCAGCAAATGCTTTCTTCTCCACCCAACGCTCTCGCCATACACAACACGCTTTTCCTTCCGAAACGACAAATCACTCACTGCGCCCTGTAAGGATACGACTGGCCAGTGTGGTTCGCCGGCATGGCAGCGGGCGGGGGAGGCGGGCCCGGGGGCGGGGTGATGCCGTACTCCTGCGACGGGTCGACCTTGGAGCCTCCGTCGGGGGGAGCGTACATGGGCGGCCTCGCGGCGTTGGGGTCGTACGTCGGGGGCGGCATGCCCTGCATCCCGTAGTAGCCCTGCTGCTGCTGGTAGTAGTCCGGGCGGTAGTTGTTGTACGTCGCCTGCGGCCAGGCGTAGCGGCTGTCGACGCGGGCGAGCTGGGCTCTGCTGAACAGCCAACGGTGGTAGCCGAGGGGGAGGAGACCCTTCTTGAGTCGCCTCTTGCCGTGCATGTAGCCGATGATGAGGAATGCGGCGAAGAGGGTTGTGAGGCCTAGGAAAACGGACCACTTGACAATCACGCCTGTCTGTAGTTGTGTGTTAGGATGGGATTGTCATTGTCGATGATGGGGCGCGTTTCGATGAGAGGACTTACCCTGCTGTACCACCATGGAATAGCACGACCATTCTGGATGACCCAACCGGGAGGCAAGTCATTGGCGTTAACGACAGTCTGACGAGCGTCCAACATGGCGTAGGCGCTCATGATGTGAGATGTGTGTGTTATGAAAATGTAGCGATCGTCGCCCTTAGTTCCTCCTTTCCGATCCTTCCCTTCCAAGCCAGTCGACGATAACCCGCTAGCTCACTCTCGTCGAGCGTGGCGTATATCGCGGTTGTAGACGCTTGTTGTCGATATGATTGGGGGTGTAGTGGGCCGCAGATCAACTACGCCTGATGGAACCAATAGAGTCGGGTTGGTGGTTGTGATGTCTTGGGTTCGTGGGATGTCAAAGTAGTGTTCAAGACCAATGCCAAGAACTTAGTTGATGCGGGAGGTGATTTATTTGAATCAAGCAGGAGAAACTAAAAAAGACGAACGCGAAAGAGAATCGAGGACCTTATTTGACGGGCGAGGAAGGGAAAGGGCCTGGAACCAAGCGAGCGAGCGAGCAAACCAGCCACCCATACAAAACGACCCCCGTCTCTGGCTCTCGGACATGGGGGTCGGGGCGGTGCTCGCGCAGGCGGGCGGCGCTGCGGTCGGCCAACTTTTTTGGCTTTGCTCCATCGGATGGTTAACTCTCTTGTCTTCTCTGGGACTCCATAGCACCTATTCTGTGGGGAAAGGGGTGGTTGGACGGCCCAGGACGGGTTGATTTTGGTGTTTCCAGGTTGGCTACCTCTCGGAACGCGTTCTCTCATTGGCCTGTTCAACGGGGGAAAAGTGGGGATGGATTTTCCCTACGAGCCGCCAACATGCCTTCCCGCTGCGAAGCTTGTCGGGGAGACGGGTTGCAGGTGCGTGGGATGATGACCCGGTACGTGCCTGATCTGCGGCAGCGCTGAAGCACCAGAACCGTTTCATCCCCCTCGGGTCCGACGACCTGCGCGAGGCTTAGAGGCAAGACAACAGAGCACCACAGGAACGGGTTCGCTGTCGCCCAGCAGACCGGCGACAACAGGGCAAACACGATACACTCTGCGCCCGAAGTTGCGCAAATTCGAAGCCGGTCAGCCGTGTGTTTTCGCTGCCCGCGGCCAGCAGTCACGACCACGAACAGCAACCTGGCGGCAACTTATGCATATACTTGACAATGACGGCCTAATACTCCACGAACGGGGCCCATCACGCTCGGAACCGGTTGGTGTTTTCTCTACTCGCACCTTGCACCTCTCGTTTTCCAATGGATCCAGACGAGAGTCATTGGTCGGCAGTCTTTGTTGTAGATACCGTCACATACCGTAGCATTCTCTCCTCGGAGCGACGACGAAGCGGAAACCCTTTCTTCCCCTTCGCTGAGTCGCTGTTTATGGCCTCATTCGCGATATGCCCCCTTCCTCGCCCACGCCGAACCAGTGCACTGAGTAATAACCACCGGCCGCCACAACCGGAGACATTAAGAGGCCTCCTGTGGTCTTAATAACACACTGACCACCGCTGATGCACATCGAATGGACAGG
The DNA here is from genome assembly GCA_014705045.1 of Colletotrichum theobromicola. Lineage (NCBI taxonomy): Eukaryota > Fungi > Ascomycota > Sordariomycetes > Glomerellales > Glomerellaceae > Colletotrichum > Colletotrichum theobromicola. The sequence goes on from JABGLZ010001020.1 coordinate 331,489, forward strand.
AAGATCGGATCGTCGGCTGCGTCAGCCACGGTGCCATCATCAGCTGGGCATGGTTCAGAGATGCAGATAGGGAGGCGAGAACGAAGGGGACGTGTGTCTGCATGTCAGTCAATCAGCAACCCAGGCCAGCGCTAAGGTGGCTTCTCAGGGAACCCGAGTTCCCGACTTCTCATATGGCCCAGGCCTGGTGCATACTAAGAAGCACATACATAGTAGCCGCATGACCCTGATGAGCAAGATAGGGCTTAGACGAGCGTAAGGCGAAGCTTGATTGAAGTTAAGGCACGTAGCAGATCCGGGAGACCCTGGCATGATCAACCTGCTCGTCCAAGCCTTCTCCTCTTCAAGGCGAAAGAGGGGCCACAACACCCGTCGATGAGCAGCCACCATATCGAACCGCCTGCCGAAAAAGCACAGGCACAGACACACAAAGCACAGGCGGAAAGGTGGAAAAGAATAGAGTTGTCCTCACTTTTCTTTTTCATCTTGTTTTTCCGCCGCCCCTCCTTTGACGACGTAGGGCTGTCTTGTCTGCCGGAGCTAGTAACAGCAGACCCCGTTGCCCGTGTTTATGCTTGAAAAGTCAATCCACCTCGACATTCCGCGGGTTCACCAGGTGGTTTGATCTCGGGCCCTTTCCGCCGTAACTGTAGCATCTGCCCAACCAATCCGATCTTTCGAGATGGAACCAACAAAGTCGAGATAGACACCTCCCTCTCTACACAGCCGTAAAATTTCTCTCCAATCTCCTAGAGGATCTCGAGTTAGAGCTAAACGTCGGGATGCTCCGAGCGCGGAAACGTCACAGAAGGCGTTTGTCGCGGGGGTAGAGTCTTGGCAAGTAGGAGCCAGCGTACAGCAAAGTTGTCGCTCAGCCGTCCCTCCACCATCCGGTATCCTCATCGTAGCCAATGAGTTCAAAATCAATATTCATGCTCTTCAGCATCGTTCCCAGAGTGAACTCATCCTGCGAAATGTCAGTGAGCGCCGCGTCCCATCCATCCGTCGTTGCACCCGAAGGTAGGTCTCACCTCGTCTTCATCTTTCTCTCCGTCTCCGTCGCCGCCGTCTTTGTCTCCGTCATTCTCGGCTCCGACGTCGTCTGGCGAGTACTCATCCTCCTTGTCGGCAACCTCATCTCGATCCCTTTTAGGTTCCTCCTCCATCATCCGCTCCAAAAAGCTCTTCTGCTCCTCCCTCCTGGTCCTCCTCCAAGCTTTCATCCCACCCATGCTCTGAACCCTCTCCTTGGATGTCTCAAACACCTCCTCAGCAGCCTGCCGGCTCGCCGCCCTCCATTTCGCAATCAGCACACCCAGCTCCTCGTCCGTCTCGGACCCAGCCCCGGCTCGTCCGCGGATCCGCTCCGCCTGTCTGACGATCTCCTCGCGGCCCGCCACATCCCGCGCCGTCCTAATGCCCGTAGGCATCCCGTCGCCGTCGCCGCTCGTCGTTCTCAGAGGCGAGGGCGAGACTTCTCTGTGCTGAGGCCGCGACAAGCTGAACGGACGACGGGTGGGCGTGCTGAGCTGCTTGGCGGGGGTCGTGAGTTGGATCCCACTCCTTTGTGCCGTCGTACCCGCAGCGCTACCGCTGCACCGGGTCGAGGATGAGTTTGTCTTGACCGCATCTGTTCCTGGCGACGGTGCGATACTAACGTCTCCCGCTGCCGCGTCGCGGTCGCGGCGCACTACCGCTGGCGATTTGAACGGCTTCCGTAGTGTGTTGCTTGCATCATCGAGTCGTCGTCTTTTGGCTGCTGGTGTGTACATTGTCAGATAAATGATGCCTGTTCAGAAAAGCCGAAATGTCATTGCGGTTCCACTCTGTCATGGCGCTATCTAGAAGTTGGTTAGAGTGGGAGTTCCTTCCGCATAAGGTTGGTGTTAGTAGGCAGGTTGAACGGAAGCTCATACCTGCCGGCAGACATTCATTCGCCCACAAGCAACAGCGGTCTCGCTTCCATAGATTCCTCTGCAGGGTTTCGTTTCCAACTCTTTTCGCCGAGTTCAGCGGGACGTGCATCACTACGTGAACAATGGAGCAGCCAATCGGTAGCCACCCACTAAGTGGTTTCCCAAGATCTTGGCCAAGCAGGTCATAGCTCACGTCATGAAAGAACACGTAGAATAGTTCAGATCAACACTCATTCAAACTGTCCAACCAACCACTGCCTAGATAATCTACAATAAAACACCGGGCGCCCCTAGATTCTCCTCTCTTCCTGCCTTGATCATCTCACATATGTCCCATGTGCACATCAAATCCCATGAGCCGTTTCGAGGATGAGAACCTTCCTCCCAAACAGATATCAAAGATTAAAAATCAGAATAAAACAATACTTGTCCCTGTCCCTTTTTACGCCTGTACAATGCAGCTTGGTGATCCACCACACATAGAAGAGAACGTGGACTGGGGAAAAAAAACCTTACGTGACGCTAATGCCGTGAAATGAAAGGAAAGAGGTATCATAGAACCGAATGCACTCCATGTTTGGTCCAAAGGAGGCCAGAATGCAGGTAAGATGGTACAGAAATGCGGCAAGACGAAGGGATATCAAAAGTTCAAGAGTCAACCCTGACCCTCTTAGGCTCGTTGCCAGCATCGGGCCCGTCGTGGGGCCCGGTTGCGCTGATTTCGGGACTCTTGCGCTTGGTGCTGGTGGCATTGTCGTCCCTCAGAAAACTGGGGCCTGAGCCAACCACAGGAGTCGCGAAGTTCAGAGGGCTAGGCAGCGTGTTGCTGTCACTGCCACCGCGCGAGTACCATTCGGGGTAGAAGCTGCTCGGGCTTGGGAGGAATTCGTTGTTGAGAAATCGGGAGGGAAGAGCAGAGACGGGTGTGTCGATGTTCATGTTGCTGTTCATGTTGCTGTTGTTTTGCTGCGGCGGTGGCCGAGCAAATGGGTTGGGAGGGCCCGTGGCACCGGCTGACAGGAGCGTCTGGGCGGACGGGGATGGCGGTGGCAGCACCATACCGGAAGAGTGCGAATCGGATGCATGGCGCCGAGTCGTCTGGGATGTGGCATCTGTCGAGTTGCGAGGAGAGTTTGACTCGGCAGTTGCGCTACCGCCATCCGAAGGTTCGTCGGGAATCTCCACCCTCAAACGGGGACGCGCACCACCTCCAATCTTCATGCTATTGGTGCGAGAAGGTGGAGTAAACGTTGTCTCTGGGATAGACGACACGGAAATGTTGCGAGTCTTGTTTAGCGACGTGGAGGTGGCGCGCTGAGGCAAGGGCGGGGATGAGGTAGATCCATTGGTCCTAGAGACAGCGCCGACATCAACAGATTGGGAGCGACTGCCTTCAATCTTGATGTTCGCCTGGTCAGGCAGCTGGGGACGGCCGGCTTCACCCTTTCCATTGCTTTGATCGGAGGCGAATGAAGCCAAGTGCTGAGAAAGAATGGAGCGGTTTTCGTCGATGGGCGTGAAGATGCTGTGTTGTTTGCGCTGTGGCAGCTTCTTGATGGCGCTGTCGGTGTTCAGGAGTGGCGGCTGGGGTCTGTCTTGAGCTTCAGATCGCGGCTCCATGGGAGCCGGCATCGCGGTCTCCTGCGGTTGCGGCGGCGGCGGTAGTTGCTGTTGCTGCTGTTGAGGCTGGGGTTGAGGCTGGTGCTGGGGTTGAGGCGACGGATGCGGCGGCTGCTGCTGCTGAGGCTCGAGCTGCTGAGGCTGTGGCGGCGGGGGTGAGATATGCGGCGGCTGCTGAGGAGGCAACTGCTGTGTGGGAGGCTGAGGCGGAGATGGCGAGATCCGAGAAACCTGGGGTCCTGGGCCTTGTGGCGGTCCCTGCGGTTGCGGATAGTTGGGTGGCATGGAAGAGCGACGCTGTTCTTCAATGTACTGCTGCATGTGCGGGGGATGAGGGTTCGGCGGGTACTGAGGATACTGAGGGCCATGTTGGGGAATTCCGTGAGGCATGTTAGGCGGCATGTTAGGCGGCATGTTGGGTTGGTTCTGCGGGTTGTAGATCGCCGGGTTAGGCATGTAGGCGAAACCGTTGACGGGAGGTTGCTGCGATCCAGGAGGGCCGACGGGCTGAGGGCCCATATTCGGACCCATGCGGCGGATGTCTTGCCTGGAAGCGGGACGCGATCCCATTCCCGGTTGCGGCGTATGCCCGCGTTGCACGGGATGTCCTGGGTGTTGAGGGAAGGGCATGCCATTAGGAATAGGCGGCGAGGCTGACGGGGTGTGGTGTCGCATATGGGGGAATGGCGCTTGTCCTTGGAACTGAGGGGGAATCATCTGGGGCTCCATAGACTCTCCGTGGGGAGGCGTGCCATCGCCCTCCTCGTCTTCGTCTTCGTCGTTACCACCGTTAAAGTCGGAGGGGCCCTTGTGCTCGTTCGGGCCACCGTGCTGCGCGAGGGTTAGCTTCTGGTGTTCGCGATGTGCTGGTTCGTCTGCGACTTACGTAGGTGTATCTGGTGATCATCTCTCGCATATCTGTGGAAGAATACTCATACAGCTTCTTGTTGCTGCCGAAGATGAAGACAGCGACGTCTACTGAGCAGAGGACGGAAAGCTCGTGCGCCTTCTTGAACAGACCGCCCTTGCGCTTGAGAAAGGTGCTGTACGCGACGCGACAGGTCAGCTTGAATCCGCGATAGGCCACAACGAGCGCGGAGTGGCAGCTTACACAGAGCGGTTTCTGTCATCCTTGATGGCTTTGATCTCAATCTTTCTGCGACCCATCTTGACCCGGACGCTCTACGGAGCTTCTGACGCGGGTGGATGGTATATGGGAGGAGGGGTTTAGGGGTGGTACCGGGCCGAGGTCGAGGTTGAGGTCGAGGCGAACGACGTCAAACCGATTGGCAAGAAAGCGGCGGCGGCGGCGGCGGCGAGGTCTCAGGCGGTGCGTCGACTGATCCTGTCGAGGTGACTCGCGAGACAAGTTGAAGCTCGGGCGGGCGAGCGTGATGGTTTTCGGAGCAACAAGCTTGGCTGGTCAACTGGAGCGGAAAGCAAAAGTCTGGCCGGGGAGGGCTGATTGCTTTTATCTAAATGGCCTGTCTCGTGGGCTGTAATTCCCAACTGGTGATCCGTCAGTCGAACTGGTTCGCTTGGTGGGCAGGGACAAGGCAGCGCAGCGCATCCCGGGGTCTTGGGGATCTGAAGCGATGCAGGCGTTGGGGTTTGGAGCAGGGGAGAGCAGCTCAAGATGCGTCAAGAGAACGTACATTGATCCCATTACAAGTGCAGATGCGACAGGTCTGGGATGGACAGGCGTTGTGGTGCAGGTCGATGGGGCTGAATCTGGCGTGGATGATTCTAATAATAGACGCGATCGTGTTCACCTTTTTTTTCCTGGGAGCGCGGGAAGACAGACAGGAAGGAGGGAAGGGGAGGGAAAGAAAAATAAGAGAGGGTGGTGGGAGCAGCAGCAGCAGCAGCAGTAGTTAGGTAAAGGGTACGGTACAGTTGCAGCGGAAGGGGGTATCAGCCAGTCAGAAGAGTAGAAACACAGAAGCAGCTTGATGACTTTTGGAAGGGGAATGGAAAGACAAGGGGATGGATGTGTGGTGGATGATGGGATGGGATGGGGTTGGTTTGACGGAGTGGGAAGCGTGGGAGCAGAGCGAACTGGGAAAGGACGTGGAAAAAAAGAATGGGCGGGGGGTGTGCTCCAGTACCAGTACCCGGCACCGTTCCTTGTGCTCTCTACCTTGCTCTTGTGTGTGCGCGCGCAGTATCGATTGGTGGTGTGGTGTGTGTGTGTGGTCTTGTCTTGAAGGCGGGCAGCAGAGTGCAGAGTGAGAGTAAGGTACCTCGCAGGCGGGAGGAACTGAGGTGAGGTGAGGTAGCGTGTGCAGGCATATGGCGGGCCAGCGGCCCTCTTCTTGTCTCCAGGCCCTGCAGCCTCCACTTTGCAGCCGTCGGTCAGCTCCTGTGCTCCCAAACTCGACGAGTGTCTCCCCCTCCCCTTCAAGCTCCAAGCCAGCCGGCCCTCCACCTGAACCTCGCACCTCACTTTCGTCCTCACCACCACCGACAGGGCAAGGTCGCGAGGTTCTTGGTGCGTGCGTTCTATGACTGGGGGTCCTGGTGGCCGTTGCGGACGCTCGTGAAACGACAACTTCAGGAGGCAGGGAATGAGATGGGAGCTGAGACTGGCCGCCCGCACTGTCTAGGCCTGCGACGAGAAGCACATGTTGTACCGTGTGCAGATGCAATCTCCACATCTGTCCTGCGCACTGTATCAGGGTCTGGTGGGTCCTCAGGTACTAGCCCCGGCAGGGAAAGGTATCGGCCGCCATTGCGACGGCGCCCCAGCTAGTGAGACACTGCAGAAAAGATACCTGTGGCAGGTGTCGTCGAGACATCTGACGTCTAGCCGACGTGACGTGCGTGCGACGTGACGGTGCCGCCTGGCAATTAATTGCGGATACCTCTTGATATGCTATGCTCTGCACTCTAACTTCTCTCACAGTGACCTCTCCTCCAAAGCAACAGGAACTGCGCCGGTGGCAGCAGCCAGCTCCTCGGCCGGGCAGAATTATCCATTATTCGCGACCCCGGCGTCGACTCGCTTGAGTCGACTCAAACTCGACTCTGGTCCCACGGATATCGATAACGACAATCGCAATCCGCCCGAGACACCGGAGCCATTGCCGGACGCCTCCCCCCTTGAACCTTACCTGGACTTGTGTAAGTAGGCACGCGGCAGTACAGTAAGTACGTAGTCCAGCCAGCAACTCAACTCACCGCAATCAACCCAGTTCCCCTCATCGGTGACGGAACCTGCTTCCACAACTATCCAGCCCAGGCAAACCTTCTTAGCGCACAAACGCATAACCTCCCTAAGGCTGGGCAGGCCCCACGGCCAGGAGGGAGGGAGGGAGGCTGTCATCCACCACCAAACAACGTGCCCGGGCCGCAGATTGAGCCTCTCTTCCGCCGGCCGGCGCAGGAACGAGAAACTTGCATCCAGGCACAGTTACACGCATACAGAGCCACACCAGAGCCGCTGCCAGAGCCACGGCCACGGCAGCACAGGGCACCCGATACCGCCGCACCGCCGCACCGCCGCCATCTGCCATCCTTTGTCAGGTACCTTGCCTACCTACCTTTTCACGTTGTATTCGAAACCACCTCACCTGACTGTTATCGATATCTCTCCCCTTCAACGGCTTTTCCGTCTCGTCGAACAATTGAGTTCGACCCTCTGCCTTGGCGCGGGCGGACTGTGGTCAGAGGAAGGGGGGAAACACTCAGACGCAAACACTTGTGTAAACCCTCCAAGAGTCCAATACCCCTTTGTTTTCCTGCCCCCTTCCCCTCGTGCCTTCCCCTGGCCGACGACAATGCGAGGCCATCACCAAACAACGCAGATTCCTGGTTCCATAACCAGCTTGCCTAGACCTCTCATCCCCGGACGGGCCCCTCATCCTCCCGTGCGAGGGACCAGGTCCCTTCAACCTGGCCCCCCTCCTTCGGCGAGCCAGAAGTGCGCATGTCACCTTGACTCCAAAAGGGAGCCAACCATGACAGCATGCATTGGACCGGCCTTCCCGCCGAACGTAAGTTTGAGTCCCAAATCGGCCGGGCCATTGACAACGTCCGCCCGCTTCCATGGTTCTGACCCGGAGATCTCGCTTCACATCCATCAAAAAACACCCTCGTCTACATCCCGCGCCTGGTTTGACGAACCCAGTCGCCCATCATCTTGAATTAGATACACTGCTCCACCCACGGCGATACCCCGCGTCCATTATTGCCCTTTCAACGCTCTCAACCCTGAACCACATGTCACCCATTCGCGCCGCCAGCCGCTGTCTCTTGTTTTGAGAGATGTCCATCTCCCCCCACCTTGGATGGGCATCTCCTCCGTCTTACCATTTTGGCTCCTCCCGTCAAAACAACGAAAACATTCAAAACAACAGCCAAGAAGCTAAAAACAAATTAAAGCCAAGAGATAGAGATCTTGCCAGAAACGCCCAATCCTCGCTCAGATCTCTATGAAGATAGCATCACTTTTCCGCGGTACGGATTGCTCCTTGCTCCTCGATCATACAAGCCTGTGTCCGTTGCTGTAAGACTAGACGTCGAAAAAGACGACCCAAGAACGCGGCCCAGCGAAAATGGGGAAACACTACCACTCGCATGTCCATCCTCACATGCAACAAAAGCTATCTTCGTCTCTTTTTTTTGTTTTGCTCATCAGGCTATCCAAACGAAGGTCAACCCCGGTCAATCTAACTTTACCAACACGGAGCAACTTGCCATCTCTTCTCGACAATTCGTCCGAGGAAGAGAACAGCCGTCTGCCGGCGTCGCAATCTCAGAAACGCCATCCCACCTTTTTTGTCTCCTGTTCATTCGAAATAACCATATCATTAAGTTAAGCGCCGGCGTGCCGTCAGTGACATGACGCTAAAAAACCACCAATTGCCCGGGTGAGAGGCCTTGTCAGACTTGGTTGCTTCACCATTGGAGACGTGAACTTGCGCCGGGAGATTTCCCCATTCATCGAGATTGGTCCATTGGCGTTCGACCAGACTCCATCCGAGCTAACGCAATCGTGCATCCGCAAGATGAGGGGGAAGAAGAGAATTGGAGAACCGAGGGGGGAAAAAGGTTCCTGCTCCTCTTCCTCATCCTCCTCCTCCTCCACATCCACCACCAGGACAGGACAGCCTTTTCTCTTCTCTGGTGCGTCTGTCTCTCCTTGTGACGGTGTGAGGTCAAGCATGCATGTTTCGACGGTGGAAAAGGCCAAGACAGGAACGTATCTGATGCGCAACTCGCAAGCCGATTGGCAGCCGCCGAACCATGAAAGTCCTGCACATGTTCCTTCAATATGCCTCCCCCTCATCCTCCTCCCCTACACTACACTACACCTCGGTGTCAAGGTCACATCCCAGTCCCAAGGGCCAGTTTCTAAAAATATCCTATTTTTAGCATTAGCGTGAGAACGCTCCGCAGCCACGCGACTTTGACGGTGTGGTCGTTGCTTCGTCCCGGGCCAATTAGCCCGGCCCCTTGCGCACCACCCTGTTTTTTGTGGGTAAATTGTGTCGTCCCGTCGCCCGTCACCGCATCTGACTGGACCTTTCGCCTGGCTTGCCTTGAACCTGTATCACCGCCGCCGCTGCCAACCACACAGTCACCACCACGCTCTCACTCGCACACACATTTCCGAGGGCCATGCATCAAGCCCGCGTCGTCCTCGTCCTCGTCCTCGTCTGACTTCCCCGTTCCATATTTCTCCTAAGGCTGTAAGGCAACGCTGGCTTACATGACACCTCGTCATCATCAGCAAGTCATCGGTGATTTCACAGAACCAGCGCATACGCAAGTACACAGGTTTGGGCCGCTAAAACCATCGTTGTTTGTGCCCTTCTCTTGTCATTGTTACATTGAACACAAATCCTTCCATGCTCCCGTAGCCCAACTCACGCGCGCCCCGTTCAGGTCTGCTTTTGCCCGATTCGCCAATCTACTCAATGTGATGCAAAGTCAGTCCTGGAAGAACCCCCCACCCAAGCTCTGTCTACCTACGCAGTACCTACCCGTCGTCTGTCGTCAAGACCCATGTTTTGCTGTGCCGCATCTCGTCCCCCCGGTCAGCCAGCCATCGAACAATGTGCACTCTTGGCCAATACCACCAGCCAGCCTTCTGAGTGAGCCTCCTGATATCCATCCCCCGTCCCGCGTCGTCCGCCCACACCAATTGCGTACCTGCTGCCCTCGAGCAACAGTCACCGCATGGGGTATTCCAGGATAATCGGCACAAGTCAGCTAGCGTAGTCTTCTTCACATTGCATTTCAACTTGTTGGACCTCTGTCACTCAAATGATTTTCGTGTGATTAGCTGCTCGCCTGGCGGCTATGGGCTAAACTTAACAACACCAGACGCCTTGCCGATGCATCATTACATGCTCTGATTTGCTGAACCGCTTGCAAAACCCTTGCCCGGCCCCGAGTTCCACGTTTTCGGGAGATTTCTCCGTATGTGCTGCCTAGTAACAATGTTTCCATAACCCAAAGTCCACGACTGAAAAGCCGATTCCCAATCTCCATAATCCACACCCCCGCAGAAGTCGTCAACTGTACGATTCCAATTTTGGATACTTCAGTCCAACCCCACGTCTGAGGTTTTTCTGGTCCAGACGCGCCCTAAGACTTCCATGTTCCTGGCGTTTTTCGACATCAACATCAGGTTGTTGGTGTTGTGCCTGAACCCCTTGCGGGAATCACTTGGCGTAGCCCTATTGTTAGCAACCGGGGACGGCTGGGTGTGGGGATCTTCCCCGTTCTGGAACGTTCGTCGGTAGTCAAGCGGCTGGCTGCAAGAGAGTCGCAGATTATTGGTAAGCGCCGGAAACAGTTACCGGCCGTCCGGTCCTGTTGTCGTCTCAACCATAATCCGGTATGCGACGCTGCAACGTCTGGTCTGCCGCAGCTCAGACAGCTGCCACCGTTTTTCGTCCGAACCTGACGCTGTCGATTATTGCCCGGGTGAGCCGGCGCTCGCCGCTGGCGCGTTGTACATGCCGAAGCCACCGTGCTCTGCGATGCCATTATCGGTTTTCATAGTGCCGTTGAGCATAGGACAAAGCCTTTGGTAGAAACTGTTAGCCATCTGTCTGTGGAAGGTTCGAGGTCGAGAAAGCAAGCGGGAAAGCGAAATGCGACGAAAAAAGCAGTTAGAAATGAGAAAACCCGAAAAGAAGCGAAGAAATTATGCGTGGGAAACCACCGCCAAGGGCTACCGAGATCAGATGACCCTGGGTTTGACGTTCTGCCAGTATGGATTATGGCTGTATTTGTTATACTTGTACGTCTTGCGCCTTGGTTTAGGTACCTTCGGCTGTCCCTTGGACACCTCAGGATTTTTGGCCTTGTCGCTTCTGGCCTTGGGTTCGAGGCTTTGAGGCTCGCGGCTTTGCCTTGGAAGGACTGGCTTTTGCGGGGCTCTGCGCGGCCGGCGCTTGCGAAGCAGCTTTGCCTTGAGCTTGAACCGCCTTGCCCCAGTCCTGAAGAGGCTCCGTAGATCTGAGTTTGGGCGGGGATGACTTTGAAGAACAGCGAGGGCAATACTTTTTATTGGTTTTGATGTGGCCGACCTGTCCACAATTGGCACACTTGCGGGTTGTGCCCGTTGCCGCTCTATCAGCTTCGGGTGAGCCAGCGTCGAGGCCGGTTTTTGATCGGTGGAGTCCTTTCTGTTGCTCTCGTCCGATTCGTCGTTGTTTGTTTCGGTTGAGCCGTTCGAGCTCCTTATTAATTCTGCTAGGACGTCAATCAAGTGCTCAGCATCTACGGAAGGGTACTCCTTACTCGACCAGTCGGCGATGATCGTCGTCAGCGACTCCGGTCGGTCTTCCTTCGTAGATGCTAGAGGCACGTAAATGTAAGCAGGTATCGCATGAAGATTGAAAGATAGACCTGAGACAGGGTCAAGAGGGGGGAAGCGTGATGGGAAGCCGTACTTGAAGTCCTCCAACTCCAGTTCCTTCTTTCTCTTGATGTATCGGTCTATCACGACGGGGTCTTCAATAATGACAGTCTTCTGTTCAACAGCTCCTGCCTCATTGATGACTTCACGGGTAATTTTGAGTCGCTTTCGCTGGTTCCGACTTGTTGAGGTCGTCAATCCGGTAATCTGACTCATGCCTTCGTCGACATGAGCAGGGGTCTGGGCTCTTTGAGGGTAAAAGCGGTCGTCCTCGTCCGCCGGCGGTGGGACGACAAGGTCGTCGTCTTTCTGAGTGCCGTCTTCGAGGTTCGCCTTCTGCTTTTCCCAGATTTCGCGAATGCCTTTCTTGTACATTGCTTCTTGCTCTTTGACGTTGTAGGCATGGCCGTTGTTCGCTTTGCGCATAGCATCGGGATGAGCGGCCATGGCATCAGCCGCCGTCGTATGAGATCCACCCTTTTGAACAGTCTCGAGATATCCTCCCTTCATGGAGGTTCTGATGAAGCTGAAACCGAGACCATGTCCAGTTGGGTCACCTTGGCCGTGGAGCTTGAGCATGGCCTTGCCAGCGCACGCGTCTATAAAGGCCTTGCTGGTCTTCCAGGGCGCCATCTTGTCCGCCAGCTTCTCTTCGTTCTTCTCGGCAGCCTTCTTGCCGCCCTTGCCGGTGCGCTCCTCATCGTCTTCCTCGGCAGGCTCGTCGTTATCGTCCTCCAAGTTGACGTTGTTAGGGTCAAAACCGGCGTCTTCCAGCATCTGCATGCCCAACTGCATGCCATCAATCAGGCAAACATCCTCAGGTCTGATCATGGCTCTGATGCCATTTTCGTCCATTAGTGTTTCCCCTGGTCTAAGGCCCCAGAGACCCTTCTCGACTTTGGCGTATACTAAAAATTCCTTCAGCTTTTGTCGATTCTGGGCATCGGTCGAGTCTGCGATATGCTTAGTGACTTCGGAAAGATTGACGAGGCTGTGCTCGTTCCGTCTCATCATGCGATAAGAGATCATCTTGATCCTGTTCTTCGAAGCGTTGGTGACCTTTCTGCTGTGGGGCCCTGGAACTTCAACGCTGGGGAATGTCTGGCCAACGACGTAAAGATGGTCAATCTTGTGAAGGTACCAATTGGACCCGTCCACACCTGTTGAGCTCCGAACGCAGAGGAAGTCTGTTGAACGCGGCTTGTGCTTGAAGATGGGTGCCCTGTACATCTGGTTGTGCAAGGTGGGCATTGTCTGGCCGACTTCTACCTCGCCGAAGATTGCAAAAGGCGATCTATCCTCGGGCAGGAGGATGTGGGATTCACCAATTTCCATCTTGGGCGGGGCCTCCTCATCATCGACTTTCTTTTTCCGGTAATAGTTGATGACTCTATTGCCCATACCGAAATTGGAAAGAACAGGGGGTGTGCGTTCGCAGTACTCGAACAACACGGCTGTCGAGTTGTCCGTGATGCCCAGATCCTTGGTGGTGCGGAAAACCTCATGTGCCTTGCCTTTCATCTGCTTGCGCTTGTGGAAGCCGAGCTTGCTGAACCTGATCATCTGACGCTCATGCTTGCCAAACTTGAAGTAAGGACGGTGGTAACCATCTCTGCGGATGTCCAGCTTGACCTTGTAGAAGGGCCATGCCAGCTTGAGTGCAGGCATACTGTGCTCCACCTGAAGGTTGCCAAGAGTTGCTCTGACCTTGTGCTGATGATTCTCCTTGAGAGCCTCATACGCATCGTCGTTTGACATGTTGAACCGTTGAGAGAGGTCCGGTCGAAGATGGCCATTGGCCATGCGTGTGAGTTTCTGCTCAACTCGCTGGCGCTTGGGACCACGTTGCGACTCGGCTTCTTCAAGGAGGAGGTAAGGGTCGTTCAAATCCAGGATGACTCGCTTAGAAGAGCGTTTTGTCACGTCCTCAAACGAGTCGAATGATGGTGCAGTAAAGCGAGGAATTTCTGGGAGACCCTTGGGCGGGGGCGGGCGTGTCTTTTTCGGTGGCGGCGCCTTGGTTTCTTCGTCATCCATGAACTCCTCCCAGTCAAAGTCGAACGCATCGTCGTGGGCGCGCTTGAGGGATGCTGCCTCTGCTGCATGGGCGGCGGCTTCTTGATCTCGTTGCTTCTGAAAGTCGTGCTCCGCCTGCTCAATGCGGCCAGCCCAGTCGTCGCAAACCATCTCGATGTCCTGCAGAGTAAAGCCGGCGACGGCCTCAGAGTCTGACTCCTGTTCGAGGTTGAACTCTTCAGCCTCCGCCTCGTCCGACGATTCCTGTTGCGTGCATGTCACTAATCCCCTTGTGTCGTCGTCGATACGCTTCTGCTTTCTTGTCGCAACAGCAGTGCCTGGGATGCGGAAAAGCTTCTCTTGGTCAGCCGCAAGATCCAGAGTCAACTTTGAGAATATCAAAGTCTTAGGCTTCTTATTCGGCTTCTTCTCGATCCATCGGGCCTTCTTCGGGGGGAGGAGTTCGTTCCATTTCAGGATGACACCCTTCTGCCATGTTGGCCACGCCTGCTTGACTAAATCTTCGACTGTCTCTGCCGGCGCGGGAATATCCGGATCTTGGTTGGCGGCCTCATAGCCAGGCTCGGGGTCGAAGTTGATGTCTCGGTATTGCGACGCATCAGCGTTGTCGGGATCGTGGACGTGAGGCGCTGGCGATGGAGGACCGGGTATTTCCATTGGAGATGAAGGTCCATCGCCAAAGAGATCGTCTGTATCATTGCTTGTGCCTCCATCATCCGTCAAGCCTGGCACGGTCGACAGGGAAGTCGCGGGATTGGCCTCTCCTTCCTCTTCCTCCGGAAGGTCGTCATCGCTAATATCCTCGTAGTCCTCCGCATCGTCTGCTTTGCCGGACTGGTCGAAAGGCTCGTCCAAGCTGAAGCCCAAATCTCCTCCTTGCTGAAGCTGGCTAAGCGTGCGCGAAATTTGCTCGTCGTCCTGAGCCTCCAGGTCCTTTTGGGACTTGAGATCCCCGTCGTCCGGAGACGGGGGTGACTTGGGGGGTTCGTCGCTCATGATGTCGATGTTGGCACAAATATCTCCCCTCTGGCACCTCCAATATTGTGCGCCGACGGTTTCCGGGTCTAGACCATGCCTCGCGATGTGGTTGCTGATGCGTTGGCGGCAGCGTTCGGTCGGGGGGAAGCTCGTCAGGTCGATGGGGCGACGCGTCGGTCGGCTCTGGGGAAGCAGGAGGGAAAGTTCACGTAGAGCCGCAGAAATTTGGGTGACTCAGGTGCGATTTCTGCAGGGATGCCTGAGGCGGAAAGTGTCAGCCAATCAGCCAGCTTCCGCAAAGGCAGCCATCTTTTGTGGACCGTGCCTGCCGTCTTTACCCCGGTCGAGACCACTGGCGGGGGCTTTCTGTCATACCTAAAATCGACCGAGCTGGGATTTTTGTTGACTTCGAGATGCTCCGTGTGGTAAATTTCTCCAGCCAGGTGATGTGTGAACACACGGGCTGGTCGCTTGCAAAACTATGCAGGAAAAAGACTTCTGTTCCAAGCTGATAATGGTGTATTCAGAGGTAAGAGCCAAGAAAAAGGAATAACGAATATAACGTTGAAAGGCGCATTGTGATCCAAGCAGAAAGTAGGCAAGTAAGTGGGGGCGGGAGGAACTGGAGGTCCTTTTATACCTGTAGTAAGTAAATATCAGAGAACACTGTGAAGTGGTGAGAGAGAACTTGGGAAGGGGCTCCCGCATGTTGAGAGCGCCTGCCTCCTACCTCATACTACTAAACCTGTGTAGGAAAGCGGTAGGCTGTCTATATCAACTTGAAAGTAGCGCCCAATCTTCTCGCACGTCATTGATTTGACATCTACATAACCAGGGAGAGACTCATTTACCTTCATCGACATAAAATATCTAGAAGTTTCTCATCTTATAGGTTTGGGAAGCTTTCTCGGCTTTTATTTCAATGCATACTTTTATGAATATAAATCATACACTGTCCACAAAATAACACGATTTACCTCTTACAAATTCAGAACAAACGACCGAGACTTTGATTCCGATCCAGGGAAGCAGTCTCAACACCGAACTCAAGGAGTAGTATATACCCAAGCGATATAACCCATAATCTCCATGTTGCATGTTAAGTTGTACTGTAATCATGTAAGCAACCGGGGCGTGACAGAACCAGCTCATGTCGCCCCAATGTTCCACGAAACTTTCATACCGCACGACAGCCCGCCAGAAGTCCTGACCAGGGTCAACGGAAAAGAAAGCGGGTGAAGACCTTCACAATACCATGGGATAGCTTGATTGGCGCTTTTGTGTATTCTGAAACTATCTAACCCCCATGTGGCGGCCAAAGGCGTAGCCACAACTTCCATCCACAACCATGACGATGCGTAATCTTTTGACGCCCTCCCTTCTCTGAGAACTCAGAAAAGACCACAATTTTATCGCAAAAACTCCATACGCCGTCTTAGGTAACGCGAACGAATTGAATCACCCCGCCAGACTCCTGCTTTCCTTCCCTTTAACTCAGGAGATTCCAAGCCAACGGCAGTAAGCCCTTATTTGCAGCGCTTCTCGACAATGCTCACACCATTCTCCTCGTACTCCTTGCGCGAGATCCACATCTGGTGGAACGTGCCCAAGCTGGCAAGAATGCTGCCGCCGATCCAGGCACCGAAGCGGCGCTCGCTGGACAGACCCGCGGCGTGGATCTTGATCTTCAGGCCCGGGTACATGGTCGTCAGCTCGTTGTTGAGGCGGTCATTGAAGCCGTTCAGCAAGCTGGTGCTGCCGGTGACGACGATGTTGCCCAGCAGGTTAGGACGCAGGTCAACGTCAACAGCGTTGAGCGCCGCGCGGATGAGCTCGGGGATGGTCTGGCTCTTGTTGAGGCGCAGCTCCTCGTTCGCCGTCGGGAACGCCGCCGTCTCGTCCCACATGCCCTCGGAGACCTTGAAGCGCTGCTCGCGCCACATCTGGTTTGCACCGTTGGGGAACTCGAAGACGCGGCCGGGCTGGAGCTTGGCGAGCTCCTCGTTTTGGGGGACGGCGTACTTGCCGGGGCCGCGCCAAGTCTCGACGACGGACTCCTTGAACTCGGTGAGCAGCCGCTCGTCCTCGTAAGTGCGGAACGAGTCGGTAATGCTGAAGGGGTATTGGCGCTGCTTGAACTGGGGAGGCGCACCCGCGTCGACGGGAGTCTTATTCTCGACGAGAAACGTGGGGATAGGGTCGATCTTGGGCTCCGAGGTCTCCCACAGGCTACGGATCTGCGAAGACAGCCACAGGCCGCCGACAGGGGACTTCTGGATGGATCTCTTCAGAACCATACCGTCGTGGATGGCCGTGACAGAGGTGTTGGCGCCACCGACATCAATGACGAGAGCGCTAGCCTTTCCGGCAGCAAAGGCAGCCAAGACAGGCGTTCGGCTCAGCCAGAAGGCAGGGCAGCCCCAGTTCTCCATGATGATCTCGATAGCCTTCTCTCTGGACTTAGCCGAGTTCCAAGGCGCCTCAGTCATCAAAAGGGGGTTCTCCTGCAGAGCCTTCTCCTGAGTCTCGGCGTCTTCCATGGCGACATCAGCATCTCCATTGGCCCCGCCTCCCTCGGCTTCCGTCTTAGGGTCGTCGTTAAGGCCGTTCTTAGAAGGAGGTGTAGGGCGCGCGGGCTGGAGGCGGGTGATGAGCATGTGCTCCCAGAGCTTGTTTGCAACATCCCAGTCCTCAACGACGCTGTCCTTGTTCATGTAGTTGCGGACCTCGAAGTCGGCGCGGGGGATCAGGCACTCGTCGCCAAAGACGTCGGTCGGGGGATCTGCGGAGCCGACACGGCCGTAGAATGATGGGAACACAGACTTGGGGACATCCTCGCCTGCGAAGCCAGCGCGAGTGCTGCAGTATCCTGGGTCGAGAACCAAGGCGGAGACCTCATCTATTGCACGACAGTTAGACACGGTGACAACGCGCGCGTGAGGCGACCGCGGGACGGGGTTCCGCTTCTAGCTCACCTCCACCGTAGATGTCGGTCGGCTGCACCGACGAGGACAATGGCTGTTGGGACATTTTGATCGGGTCGGAGATGTGATGCGACAAGCCACCAAATTAATTGAGATGATTCGGAGCAGTGTGGTGGGTTGTTGCGATGCTGCGCCTGGTTGAAGGTCGCGTCGTGGTCGAAATTTGGCGTGGTTGGGTGAAGCTGCAAGGCTGAGATTTCAGCCACACCCCACTGTGTCGCAGGGCGACACACTGTACAAGCTCTCGGTGTGGAGCTTCTCACCGAGTTATTCTCAACTCACCTTTGCGGCCACCCGTACCCTTTCATCCCACCCGACTGGCAGCACCCTTTATGTAGCAGTGAATCACTCTGACCTGCAACCCCGAAGACTAGCACGCAGTCAACGACGGGCGTGGGTGGCCGAACACGTACCCTCGGCGCAAAACAGTTCGGCTGTTTTCATAGGTATTGAGCTGGGGGCCCCCAGTTCAATACTGAACTTTTGTCTTTTTCTTCTTCTTTTTTTTGCTTTGATCCATACTCCGTTTCATCTAACTCATGGTAGTATTCTGACCGTATGCAAAATACGCTTGTCTTTCTTTTGCGCCAAGGACAGAATGCTCACCCAACCCTTCAAGGCAACCGATGCGCTGAGGTGTGGTCAAATAAAGTACTGAAATTTTGAGCGAGTATTACATGTCCAATTGCGCCAAAGGGTATCATATAAATAGTGTCATAAATCCATTCCCGCTTCACGTCGCGTCCTCAGGTGACGATGTACTCATCTTCCGACTCGAAATCTCTCCCTTCTCCATATAGCACCTCGCAGGCACCAGCCAGCGGGATGTCCATCACAGCATCCGTTCCCTCGTTCCAGATATTCTTCCAATTCAGCCCTCCCCCGGGCAGCCTATTATCCCTCTTGTCTCGCGACCTTCTCTTTGCTTGGCCGTCCCTCAGCCGCCCTTTGCTATCGATTACGCCGACCTTGGATGCGTCGTCCACCACCGTCTCGAGGGAGTTGAGCGGCAAAGTCATGATCTCGACATTGTAGAGGGCCAGCGCAATGTAGATGTAAACCCCCAGCATCGTCAGAAATGCCGGTATCGCCAGCGACCACCATCGGTTCGGGTAGTAGTAGATG
The DNA here is from genome assembly GCA_014705045.1 of Colletotrichum theobromicola. Lineage (NCBI taxonomy): Eukaryota > Fungi > Ascomycota > Sordariomycetes > Glomerellales > Glomerellaceae > Colletotrichum > Colletotrichum theobromicola. The sequence continues at coordinate 350,025 of JABGLZ010001020.1, forward strand.
CCCAATGCGTGAAGGAAAGGCGACGGCAGGTAGGACCACAGCAGGTAGACGATGAACGTCAGCGTCGAGAAAAGGTACAGCACGAAGCCGTAGTATTCGTACGTCGGGACCTGCGGCGACGCGCGCGGGACAGGCTCGAAGTCGTCGTCGGATGCATCGGGGGTTGTCGGTCGCGAGGGGCGCAGGAGCGATGTCAATGACGGCGAGGGCGGCAAGGGAGTCGGCGGACGGCCGTAGAAAGGCGGCGCGAAGTAGTTGTGATGCAGCGGCCGCGGGGGCAGTTCCTCGCCGTCGCTGGATTCTGATGCGATGGATTGGGTGTCTGAGAGCACTTGGTCCTCCTCTTCCGACGAGAAGGACATCATGACTTTGGGGGCGTCAGGCCCGAGCTGAGAGGCTGGATTGTGGTCGAGCTTGTGCAATGACGAAGTTTGCACCTTAGATGTACTTCAAAGGGGGATTGACGTTGAAATGCGATTTCCGCAAGCCAGCTCTAGCTTATCCACAATCTGCGGCCTTGGCGTGGACCGCGACCCGTTGGTTCCACTGCCGGGATGTGGACGGCAGCGGGTGGGGTCACCCATCAGCGCCACTGCAGGTCTTCCAGATTGGCTAATGTCTGCGAATCCCCTACATCACCAGGTATGGAACCATGCAAAGTATCCATAGACTGGTTTCTCAATGACAAGTTACTTACTCCTCCTTCCTCAATATCTATCTTAAAAGTCTTATCCGGAATCTACAAATCTCAATTTAGAGATCGTACGAAAAACTCACATAGCAAGCAACAAGCAAGGCACGTGGCAGAGTGTGGCGTCTGGATCTCACAGCCGTCACCTAATGAGACAAGATAGAAACCACTGAGTGTAGTCGTCAATATTTCAGATATTCACGGAGGAGACAATTTGTGATGGAGTATGATAAATAAGCCCAAACTAGGTTGATTAATCTTTGCAGGAGACTTTTCAGAATCGCATCAGTAACTCTATTCCATGTCTTGACTCCTCCGGCCTATATAATTAGAGATGACACTCACTGAACGCAGCAAATCGATAAATTATAGGGTCGTGATTAGAGCGATGCAACTGAGCCTTTAAGCGTATATCACACTCGTTGGATTAGATCGACAACTAACATCACGCACGAAGGAAGATTCATTGAAATATTCATAATATTAAGCAGCTGAAACCGCACACATCTATAGATCATCGATGCGTATGAATGCAAAACCTACAAACAAAGCTTTTGATATCCGAAAGACAACCCGAGAGCGGCCCGCAATGCTGAGCGCCTGCAATGAACAAACTTTGGCCCAAAACATAACAACAGATGCCGGTCAAAATGGAAAATCCGAAAATGTGTCGAGAAATAGCCGATTCAGAACATTAACGTCAGCCGTTTCGCGTACCATCATAGAAGCATTACTTGCAAGAGTCGCTCATAGAAAACCATGCAAGACTGAAATGCAAAAAGACTCATGAGCGGGCCGGAGTGCTGACGGCATCATACCCAACCGACCCGCTCCTCGCCAATAACGGCTCCGTCTCCCGTCCGCTTCCAGACGCCTCCCCGCTTGAGGTGCTCGTGACTGTGTCGTCATCGTCATCGGTGCTCTCTTCGTCGTCGCTGGTATCGGGCGACTGCGTAAGGGCGTCGCTGTCGACGAGCATGTAGATGGGCACGGCGCCGATGATGGCGGTGGTGGCCAGGAACCACCAGGAGGTGATGACGTAGCCCTTGCCAACGCCCCAGGAGAATGCAGCGCCGGCGGCGGCGGGACCAAAGGCGCGGCCGAAGCCGGAGAACATCGTCGCGAAGCCGTCAAGGGTGCCGAGAATGCGAAGGGACGAGGCGGAATTCGTCAGGAGAATCGTCATGCAGGGGAAGCCTATGATGACTGCGAATGCCTTTGTGAACATCACGACCATGAGGGCGGCGTAGCGGCTCGTGGTCGTTTCGAAGAGGACGGTGAAGGGGGTCAGAATGTACACGACAGGGAAAGTCAGAGCTGCGCAAGATATCAGCGTTTGCACTCGTGAGCGGAAGGAAATATTACGTACCGCATGCGCGGAAGCAGCGAAGGACACCAAAGTAGTTGCATAGCGGCGGAAATACGAAGAACTGAATCACACCGCAGGTGATGCCGTAGATTGTAAAGATGGTACCGATGCGGTCTGAGCCAAGACCGAAGCCGCCGGAGAACTGGAAGGGAAGGTGGGTATTCTCTGGCGTATGCTCGACAACGGGGTAGTTGAGGAACACCGGAAGAACCTGATCGTAAGCGACGGAGTGGAGAGCGAGGAAAGTGTAGCAGATCAGGTTGATGGTCGTCTGCGCGGTGAACACCTCCTTCATGCTGGGGGCCTCTAGGGGTTGCTTGTTGTCCTCGAGCGGATGCGCGGGAGGGTTAAGCTTGGTAGGCACGAGCGGCGCGGTAGCCTCACCGTCGACGAAAGAGGCGCGGCGAGCGCGGGTGTTTGCGCGGTGGTAGTGGCGGGTGCGACGGAACGGACGGGTGAGGCGTTCACCTAAGGTAAGGCCCCAGTCGGGCTCCTGGCGCTTGCTCTCGAGGGTTTCCTTCAGGAAAAGGGTCGCGTTCGTGACGGAGACGAGGAAGAAGACGGCTGCAAGGAGGTTCGGCAGGGCAAAGGGATATGTTGTGAAGAACCAGCTGTCGCCGAAGATCGAGGGGAATCGGTCGGCGGGCTTGGCGAAGAAGCCACCGAAGGCAGGGCCGAAGATGGAACCGACCGACCAGACCAGAGGCATAATCGAGAAGGCCCGGGGCTGTAGTTCTTTTTCGGGGACCATTTCTGCTACCATTGTGCGGATGATTCCGACTGAACGCGCGTATTAGCTGGGTCGTCGTTGGTGATCGAAAGTGTAAGTTGTACGCACCGTTACCGTTACCACTGCCCATGATAGCGCGAACGGTAATCGCCATGGGCAGACTGGTTGACACTCCCCAGACAACGAACAGAATCATGGTTGAGATCAGACCAATAATGATTGTCGGTTTCCTGCCAAAACGATCGGACGCTCTACCCCACGGAACGGCGGTACAGCTCTGTGCTAAGGAGAAGACGGCGGACGTGATGCCGGCCCATCTCGCGACGTCGTTTTGTTCTACTCCGAAACCCTTGATCATTTCTGGGAGATACGGAAAGACGGAGGTCAAGGCGAGAGGTTCGGCGAAGCGCGCGACGGCTATGCGGGGCTGTTAGCTATACAGTAGACGGGCCAAATTGGAGTACACCTCGAATGAAGGTTTCGCGACGCATATGACGTCGGGCGCAAGGTGTATTGTGCATCAGTGACATGCCAACCGCCTTGGGCTTGGTGTATGAAGTCTCGACCGTAGTTGGTTCACATTGATCAGGCAGCTCGGCAGACCAGGTCCATTTTCCACGTCGCATTCGAAAGTAAGGTAGGTATGGTAGGCTTAGGGTGTGTAAATGCGTGGCTAAACAACAGGCGGCTTCGGGCAACAAGACGTGAATATCCCAACCGACCCATACTCTCTCGACTCTCGTGAACGCGTCCTCGTGATGCTCCAAATGTTGTCTTTCGTGTAATCCCGGGCGCCGAAATGTGCCCGCTCCCTTGGCTGTATAAAGGCACTTGCCCGGCACTAAGTGGTGTTGCGCGCGGGATTCGCATTTGTAGATCAAGCGTAGTTAAAAGCAATCGCAGTAACAAGTTCTGAAAAGCCGGGATGTCTTACCCAGAATGGCCAGCTGCTTCGCGGGCAACTTGGGCTTTGTCGGCTTGGCCATCTTGAAGATGGATGACCGCAAATACTGGAGAAGACCAAGTCGCGGAGCTCGCAAGGATCGAGGTTTCCGCACGCTGAAGTAAGTGATCGACCCGGATGGTAGTCTAGATTTCGGCGCTGGATCCTTGGTGACGTAGCAATTCTCCGTTGTCTGCGCTGGTGCGATGTAGGGAACAGAAATAAAGCAGAGCAAGGCGGAAGAACGCAGGTCTGAACTTGAGGGAAGCCAACAGCCTTTAAAAACAAGGTAGGCAAAAAGGCAGAATTGGAGAAGGGAGTCACAAGAACACTGGCAGCGGATGGGAAAGGCGGTTCGTCAAGCGCAAAGAGCAGAAAAAAAGAAAAAAAAGTCCTAACGGGAAAGGTCCACTTCGCTGTCTGCAGGCTCACGGCTGCACTGGGCCGGACAGGGAATAGCGTAGGTAATGTAATTCATGTATCCGCACCGGAGCTGGGGAGTCATCCGCCCCTTCCCACCTCCCACCCCAGCTTCCTGCAGAAGTTCGAGACCCATGAGTGGCAGTGGAAATGTCTGGGCAGCGGGCAGGAAGGGGACTCGACCTTTTCCCCGTCCTCTTGGGCCGATCCCGTCCAATGATGCTGACCTCAGTCTCTGCGTTCTCTCCATACGACTGGCTGGAGGAGGACAAGAGGGTTGCGGTTTGGTTCAAGCAGCAGCAAGTACACCGAATCCGTGGAGGGGCGAATATCTGGCCGTACGCCTCCGGGCGGGCCACCTTGGGAACCGCCTCGGCTTCGCCTACCGGGGAATAGCCACTAGCTGGAGCACCGCTCAGAGGTGGGCATTCCCGCCTACCGCACCCGTATTTGGCGTTCACTAAGAAGTACCCATCACGGTTCGAGGGCGTAGTAGGTCAGCATCAACATCAGCGCCAGTATCAACGGTCTTCTCGACCAAGGGATCAGTGACGTGAGCGCGAGACGCGAGGGAAGTAGTCGACGCGCATTGCTGAGCGTTGGCAAGAAAGATGGGATGATCGTGGGCATAGATGTGTCTCGGATGTGGACTGGACGGGTCAGTGAGAGAGTTTGGCTTCTTCTCTGCAGATTTGTAGGGGACGCTGGTTCGGCTTGCGCAGTGCCCTGTGTTGCTGGCCACGGCAATGCGAACTTCTCCATCACGGCTTCCCTGCCTGCAACCGCTGCTGCTGAAGCGAGCGAGAAAGACAGCGTTCCCGGTGCGTAGCCGGTCGGTCCAGGCCAGACCAGGCTACGCCGCTACGGTGCGGTACGGGCAGGCGGTCGGGAGGTGTGCGACGGGTGTTGGGACAGGGGGGCATGTTTGCTACTGGAGATGGATGGTCCGGCTGCACTGCGACTCCGCATAATGCCTGCAAACCGGTCATTGTGCACGCTTCCAACGGCCGCCACAGAGGGTCCGATTGTCGGCAGAAACTTTCTGGTTGTTGCTCCTGTTGTTGGAGTCGGTGTGTAAGGGAAGAGGCAGGGGTCCTCGTTGTAGGCCGAGTTGTGTTTGCGCCTCAAACGCAAAAGTAGCAGACACTGCTGTTTTTTGGACGAAAAAGAAGTTGCCCCCCCGCAAGTTGCCATGACGTCCAGCCTTCACCATGGTGGGGGGCCTCTTTTCCCGGCGGCGATTGACCGACTTCGCCGAAGCCGGGGCCGAACCTCGGGGTGGCTTGCAGGAGCGTGGGCGCACATTTGGCAGGTGGACACAATGACACACTGGGCCCAGCTGAATAATCATCACGGGCCCATTGGATGTTACGCAGGGAACACCCTATTTGTTCGACTTGCCAGCGCAGCATCCGGCATGGAAGCTGAACATGCGAATCCCTATGAAAGACATGTGCTGTCGCTGCTTCATTCAGAGACATTGCACACCGCCAGACAGCAGCAAAATCACCAAGGACGCAGCGTCTCGCACCTCCAGAGACTCCAGCTTCGGAGAGTGGTGGTTGCCAGGCAGCGTATCCGGAGAGAGATTGATTGAGTGATTGGACGGAATCCACCCAATCAATTGCGTGATCACCGGGTGTTGGCCGATGTCCAGTCACAGGCGCAGGAGATGGGAGGTTGTGTGTCTCGACTCTCTCGACTCGAGGGGCTGAAGGTGCTTAAGGGGAACGGGCGGCAAAGGCGTTGCCGCTAACCAAGGCGAAGAACAAATGATGCAACGCCTGTTCTTATGACGACGATGGATCGAAAGTGTGTTTCTTCAGGTGTGCTTATATTCCCGGGCTTGTGCCATGCTAGATCGGACGCGGTAAAACTGTCGATGCGCTATCACGGGTCGAGACTTCGAGGGGTCCGATCTACCTAGTGAGATAAGCAGATAGGACAGCCCTCGCCGACGACTGAACTGCACGACGCTCCGTATCTCGCAGGGTGGTGATCACGCCTGTTATCTCCAGTGCAGTGTCCGATGTTGAAGTCGGCACCGGACCGCCGATGACCCCGCAAAAGCCCCTCCCCTCGCCTGTGTCCCCGAAACAGGAAGGAGGCCAAGCCCATTCGTCAGCCAGTGCTGGAAGCAGGCAAGCTGGGCGGGCTCTCAGTGGCTGTCAGCCAAATCAGCGTCCGTGGGTGGCCAGTGCCAGTGGAGGCGTCACCACCCGGCGGCAGCCGATCGGCAAAACCGTTGCCCACTGACGCTTGATAACATCAACTGAAGCACGCAATGTTCGTGCCAATCTTTTAATCTTCTTCAACTCTTGTTTCAACTACATCTCTGGCGGCAAGGAGAAGCCGCAGAGAGAAGCTCGTCAATTGTGTTCTGGTGACGGCTTTCGGTGCTTCTCAAGATGGCACAAGAGTAAGTACGCGTCGCTGTCGTCCTCGTGCGACCTTTTGGAGCTCTGTCTGGTGCCTGAGCTAGTGTGGCTGATGGCCGCGCGATGATGCAACCACCATCGTAACGCCACTCGTGCGCTTCCGCGTCTCATGTCATGTTGCTTTCATTCATCACCTCACGCTCGCCTCGTTCCCGATATCAGAGTTTGACGACTTCAGCTTTCAAGAGCTGCGTGATATGGACTCGGCTGACACGAGCCACAGAAAGCGCTACCACGACAAAATGGCTAGTGAGCGCACGCCGCTCATCACCAACGTCTATGTTGGTGCGCCCCGACCCCGCTATCAGAATCACGTCCTGCGGCGCTTCTGTACCATCGCGCTCTCCTCTATCCTCATCTTTTGGTCCCTCTTCTTTGTCGTTGCGCTATTCGTCGACGATCCACCACGACACCACCATCATCACCACCATGGCTGGTCCCTGACCAACAGCTTCAACCGTGCACCCATCACTCATGAGGAGGTCCAGAAGATCCTCTTCGAGGTTCCCTCATCTCAGAAGGCCGAAGAGTGGAGCAGGTATTACACTGCCGGCCCTCATCTTGCAGGTCAAAATTACTCCCAGGCAAGTATTACGAGATCGTCATTACATGCGGACAGCAGCTAATCGCCCGGTAGGCTTTGTGGACCAAGGAGAAGTGGGAGGCTTGGGGCATCCAGTCCGACATTGTTGCCTACGACGTGTACATTAACTACCCCGTAGATCACAGCCTTTCTCTGCTCTCCAAGTCCAAGGATGAGGAGGAGTCCGCCTGGAAGGTCGACTTTAAGGCCGCGCTTGAGGAGGATGTACTCGAGGAGGATCCCAGCTCCGGTCTGCCGAACCGGGTGCCGACCTTCCACGGTTACTCCGCTAGCGGCAACGTCACAGGATCCTTCGTCTTCGTCAACTATGGCACCTACCAGGACTACGAGGATCTCGTTAAGGCCAATGTCAGCCTCGAGGGCAAGATCGCCATTGCCAAGTACGGCGGCATTTTCCGCGGCCTCAAGGTCAAGCGTGCGCAGGAGCTCGGCATGATTGGTGCTCTGCTGTACAGCGACCCTGGCGATGACGGCAAGGTTACGGAGGAGAACGGCTACGAGGCCTACCCCGACGGCCCCGCCCGCCACCCGAGCGCCGTCCAGCGCGGAAGCGCCCAGTTCCTCTCCGTCCGGCCCGGTGATCCCTCCACCCCGGGTTACCCTTCTAAGCCCGGCGCCCCTCGCGCCCCCGTTGACGACGCCACCCCGTCTATTCCCTCCATCCCCATCTCCTACGCCGACGCCATCCCAATCCTCAAGGCACTGAACGGCCATGGTCCCTCAGTCAAGGACTTCAACAAGTACTGGAACCGGAACCTCGGCCTCGCTTACAAGGGCGTCGAATACAACATCGGTCCTACCCCTGACAACGTCGTGCTGAACCTCTACAATGAGCAAAACTACACCACGACCCCTCTGTGGAACGTCATCGGCATTGTCAACGGCACCATCCCCAACGAGGTCATCGTTGTCGGCAATCACCGCGACGCCTGGATCGCCGGCGGCGCCGGTGACCCCAACAGCGGCTCCTCCGTCCTCAACGAAGTCATCCGCGGCGTCGGTGTCGCAGTCGCGTCCGGTTGGAAGCCCACTCGCACCATCGTCTTCGCCTCCTGGGATGGCGAGGAATACTCCCTCATCGGCAGTACGGAGTGGGTCGAGGAATACCTCCCCTGGCTCTCCGCCGCCTCGGTAGCCTACGTCAACGTCGACGTCGGCGTCCGCGGCCCTCACTTCAGCACCTCCGCCGCGCCACTCCTCCACAAGGTCCTCCGTGAGATCACCCACATCGTCCCCTCGCCTAACCAGACTGTCCCGGGCCAGACCGTCGGCGACGTCTGGAACGGCCGCATCAGCACCATGGGGTCCGGCTCCGACTTCACCGCCTTCCAGGACTTCGCCGGCATCCCCTCCATCGACATGGGCTTCGGCGGCGAGAACGACGAGGCCGTGTACCAGTACCACTCCAACTACGACTCCTTCCACTGGATGGAGAAGTTCGGCGACCCGGGCTTCGTCTACCACCGCACCATGGCCCAGATCCTCGGCCTTGTCGTCGCTGAGCTCTCCAACGTGCCCGTCATCCGCTTCAACGCCACCGACTACGCCGACGCCCTCTCCGCCTACGTCGACCAGGTCGAGACCAAGCTCGCCGCCGCGGAACCCGTCACGGACGAGGAGGTCTTCCGCCAGCGCGCCAGCATCGCCGTCGCAGACGCTGACGCGCAGGGCTCGCAGTCGCAGTTCCGCGCCTCTCTGCAGGTCCTGCGCACCTCCATCGCCGCCTTCCGCGAGAAGGCGTGGAACCTCGACGAGACGGCCGCGTGGGTCGACTGGGAGCTCAAGGAGGATATCCCCTGGTGGAACATTGTCCGCAAGATCAAGCTGGGCCTCGCCTTCGTGTATGTGAACAAGAGCTACAAGGGCATCGAGCGCAACTTCTTGTACCCCGGCGGCCTCGACGGGCGCAGCTGGTTCAAGCACGTCGTGTTTGCGCCCGGCTTGTGGACTGGATATGCTGGAGGTAAGTCTTTCATTCGATCGAGATTTTGATATCGAGCTTTGATGTGCTGACGAAAGTGAAGCTGTCTACCCCGGCCTGCAGGAGAGCATCGACGCCAAGGATTACATCAATGCCCTCAAGTGGTCCGGCATCATCAACGAGTGTGTCGCTTCTGCCACCAAGGGCATCTAATTAGCGTTTCAGATTAGGGCAAACCAATACCCTACGTAAGCTATTGATACGATACGTCGACGACGACTGAGGGTTGGATCAATGTTGCGGGCGAACCGACCTGTACGATACTTTCATAGCGTGCTTGCGAATTCGATATGTGCACCAAGTATTCAAAAATATTCGCTTTGACAGGAAACATGTCGTGATTGTGTCAACCTCCAAAGTGACGTAGCGCCCGTTGGTGAAAGTTGCCTGGCACCAAGGACATCAACATGAACCTTTGGGGTGGAAGGAAAATGTAAAGGTCATGTGTTATGTCGTGGGGAAACCTTTTGAATTCCCCTCTACTGCTAGACGTCAACCACGTCTTGGATGGTGTAGGCTGGGCGAGTGCTGTCATGCTCGCACGCCCATCGAGAGCTCACAATAGTGCTTCAACAAATCGCTACCCAGCACAAGCATGATTCAATCAGCTGAACCTCTTTGTCTTTTAGGCTTTACGTGATCTATGCGTCTATAGCCTCTCATAGTCGAACATATATATCTCTCCACCTCTTTTGTAACCATCTTCCTCCCACCCACACAGCTCGAGACCACATCTAGAACTTGTAAACCTGGTCGGGGGAGTATCCCAGCTCCTTCAGGATACCGACAAGCTCGCCCTGGTCCTTGGGGCTCTTCTTGTTACCAGACACGGCGTTCATCAGGCCAGGGGGACCGCAGACAAAGACCTTGATGTTGTCGCTCTTGGGCTCGGGGAGGACCTGCTTGAGCAGCTCCTTGGTGATGAAGCCCTTGCCGCCGACCCACTCCTTGGGGGGCTTGTCGAGGACGTAGAAGGCGCGGAAGCGCTGGGGGTACGTGTTCTCGAGCTCGGCGAACTCCTTCTTGAGCAGGATGTCCTCCTCGGTGACGTTGCCGAAGACGAGCGTGACCTTGGTCTTGTCGTCCGGGTTGCTGAAGATAGCGCGCGCGAGCTGGTACATGGGCGTGATGCCGGTGCCGCCGGCGACGAGGGCGATGTGCTCGTGCTTGTTGGCGGACCAGGGGTACTTGGGGAGGGGGCCCTTGAAGTCGAGGCGCTGACCGGGCGCCATGTCGTGCATGTGTGTGGACATGGGGCCGTTGGGGTACTTCTTGACGAGGAGGTCGACGTAGCCCTTGGCGTCTACCATCATCATTTCATTAGTCAACGCTCCTTAAACCCAAGTACCACGAAGGAAGAAAAAAAAAAGCACAACTCACCCTCATCAGAGATGGGAGTGTAAGGCCTCAGGGTGGCCTTCTCATCCTCGGGGCCCTTGTACTTGGTCAACACGGCGCTCGCGACGTCCAGGCCGGAGACCATGTCGCCCTCGGGCAACGCGAAGCGGAGCTTCTTGGTGTTGTGGTTGACGTTCTCGATGGCCTCGAGCTTGAGCGAGACGAAACCCTGGTCGCCTCCGGTGAGGGCCTTCTTGGGCGCGACGCCGACGGCGGCCTCGGCCTTCTGGACGGCCGGGGAGCCCGAGAAGAAGTAGTACGCTCCTCCGGCGGCCGCCGCCGCTCCGCCGGCGATCAGCGCCGCGCTGGAGGAGGAGGACTTGGCCGCGGGCTCGGTCGCGTAGCGGCGGGCTTGCTGTATGGCGGGGAACACATCCAATGGTTAGCTCGAAAGTTTCCTGTTTGCAATCTTGCTCTCGGTGGGGAGAGACAGGGCCTGTGTTGGAAAGCCGCAAGACAAGGTGTGATGTGACGATGTCAAACGATCAAACATGCCCGCGGCGGGGGGAAAATCTGTTGGAGCAAGGGTGAAGCTTACCATCTTGAGGGGCTGCGCAGCCCTGAAAGCAGTGCGGGCGAACATTTTGACGGTTCAATTGGCGGTATTCGTGACCGGAGACGTCAATTGAGGGTGTCGTGGTTTACGAAAAGTTGCGGTGGGAGAGGTTCCGACTCGCGGGCAGGTCGAGCAGCTTGGGGGGTTTGGATCCGAGACAGTGGGCAGTGAGCTCTCTTCTCCCACCCAAACGGGGAACCCGCGAAAGCTCTGGCCGCGCCCGCCGGTGGATGACGTACAGGTCACGTGGTATGCGTCCGATTCCCCGATCCCCGCCGATAGTGAGCTGGGCCCCCGGAGGCCGAGCAAGGTGCAAAAACCGGGGGATTTCTAAGCAGAGTAAACGACGTACTCGCAGGGTTTCATTGCGAGCTTGGCCTGCAGGCAGTGTGGCAGCTGCGTACTTGCTGGTCTCGTTGCCGTCAAGCTAGAGCTGCGAGACGGATTCGTAGGCGGCGGGAGGGACGGGGTCAAAGAAATGCATTCCTCTGACGAGGAAGATGGGGGGATTTCCCGATATATTATATACAAGCAAACGGCTTCAGTTGCCGAGAGCTTAACTAGAACACATCTTGACTTTCATCCGCAACTCGAGCCGGGTATTCGAGCGCGTTGTTCCTCCATTTGAAGCCACATGCACCCTCCGTACCGTATCCTCCCGTCCTCTGCGTCATCCAAGCTACATGCTGAAAGCGACCGACCAGGGGCTCCTCTCTTTATGTCTCCTGAAATAAAACGATACGCCTCTTCATCATCAAACCGAAATCAGAAAACGCTCCTCCCTGACGTCCCTCATAGTACATGATTCATGACTGATCCTCCGAGGGAAAAGAATCTGTCAAGCCAGAAATCTAGCCGTCGAGTTTTGCTGCCAAAATGTGACTTTTGACCGTCATGGCCCAGTGTCCGTCTCCATGGCGTCGGGATCTGCGGGTTTCTCGCTAGGGGTCTTCGCCTTTGGCGTGCTCGATCGGTCAACCGTCTTAGTCTCGGTTGTCGCCTCCGTCAAGGGGACGACCTGAGAGTCGCTCTTCTTCGCGGTCGTGTCCTGGCTGCCTCGGCGCATAATACCAACGTCCTGGTGCGAAGCCAGCGTCGGCGTGTTTGCTTGGCTGCCACCTCTCTGGCCATGATAGTGGACCACTTGCGGCGGGGGTTGACCAGACTGGATCCCAAGCTGTTGCGTGGGGTAGGGGTCCAAGTCTTTGCTCGAGGTAGAAAACGTGGATACTACAGGTTGATGGTAACCGTTAGAAGACTGGCTTCCTGTCGGGGTATGGCCGTAGGTGAGATGCTCCGCTTGGGTCGGGGTGCCAACGTCGTTTGGTGAAGTCGAGCCCTCACCTAAGTTTCCAGTCAAACTGTTCATACCGCCTTCGATATCTCGCAACAAGCGAACATATTCTTCGGGGACTAATCCACTCTCTTGTGTCTTGGGATCCTCAGCCACAAGCCAGCCTTGGCCGTGTCGATAGGAGACCCAGATGATCTGCCCCTCCACCAGGGGCAATTCGTTTTCGTTTTCCCTCTCAAAATCGAAAAGTGCGACGGCTTTGCCATGCATCTCCTCGTCAGGCGATGTAATGGTGAATTGGTAGTCCCGCGAATACCGAGACTGATCCTCATCTCGGAAGCCGGGGGATGATGCGGAGCTCGATGCATCGGAGTACTCGTGTTCGGCGTATTGCCGCGGGGGTTGGTCACCCAGCTGGTATGCGTGGCTTGAGTGTCTCGCATCGTCGGGCGGGTAGGTGACATATTCCCCGCCTGGGCCGTTCGCCTCTCCTCCTTGGTTCAAATAGTAGCGCTCACTGCCATCACCGCTTGTGCTTACATAGAATCCGCGCTCTCTTTCGTATTGTGCCGGGTGCAGAATGTCTCCATCGTCGCGAGTCTTTGTTCTTCCAGTCCCCAAAGCCGCGGAGGATGACTTGTGCTTACGGTGTCGCGAGCTGACGACCGGACTGGCAAGATCCTCGTCCTCGCTCCAAGGCGGGCCGTCTGCGAATTGCACAGAGGGAAGGTCGTGATTTCTGCCGAAGCCATCGGGACCCCACGCACCGGTATCCCAACTCATCTTTGTCTCCCAAGCGGCGGGAGGGTCGGACAGGCGGCGCGATTCGCTGAGAGGAGTGCTGAGGCCGGAAGCGGGATGCGATGGCTCTGGCGGGGGACCATAATGCATGGGGTGCATGATGGGATAGGCGAAATCGCGCACCAGAGTGTAGGCGAGGCTCGAAGGAAACATTGGAAATATGTGGGATGGGGGTCGCGAACGCGACGGGACAGAGCCCGTCGAGTATTGCGACAGGCGATTCTTTGAAGCGTGCGACATTGGTCTCGGGGCTGTCGAGCGGCGGCTTGGAGGGGAGGTTATTAGCGGCGGCAGTGAGGGGTGATTCGGGTTTGTGGAGGGAGAAGCAGCTGCAGGTGGGGATGTCGCGGGCGAGGAGCTCTGGGACAGGAGCGTGGTCATCCTGAGAATATCGCAGTCGATGGGGAGCCAGCAAAAGGATGGCGGGCACCCGATTCGCGGATCCTACGGCGTCGTGTGCCACCAAGCCAACAGAAAAGGCCAGCAGAACAATCGAGCGCTTGTCGTCGCCGGAATTGCAAGAGGATGTGATTGGTAAAATTCGGCGTTGGGCCACAGCAGGCGGCGGATTCGAAGGCTTGCGCGCGGGTGGTTATCGTGAAGTCGTGCCGCACTGGACTGGAATGAACTGTAGCTGTGTCGAAGACGGAGCCGGACGGAGTGGTGAATGGAACGATGCGAAATCGAACAGGGCTGGTGGAAAGTAGTTTGGAGCAGTGGTAGCAACGGTCTGGCCAAGTTGTTTTTCGCAAAATGAAAGTCGTCGCACGCGACGCTGAGGGTTGAAATCGAGTAAGGAGCGTCAAGAACTTAAGGCAGTCGCAGCGGGCGATTAATTCAGGTCGCGGGGTTGCTCGACGTGCGACAAGAGGGCGGGTTGGAAAGAAGGAGTAGAAAATTGGATAGGTGGGATGATGAGGAGGGCGATGAGAAGAGAAGAAGAGGATTGGAAAAAGAATAGAGGAGGAGCAGAAGGGAAGGAGGAGGAGGTGAGGTTGGGAATAATTCGTTTAGGTTCGGGTCGCCGGTGCTGCCTCACACTCTGCTTCTGCAGACTGCGTCTGGCCAATGCCTCTCTCTCTGTGCCTCTGCCTCTCTAAAGTTGGGTGGTGGTGGGCAGCGGCTTGGGTTTGTGTTGGTGCAGTGCTGTTTCTGTTGCGGTGCGGTGCGGTGTTCGTGGGCAGCAGACTGGAAGGTGGGAGGTAAAAAGGTACCCTACCCAGAAGCAGAACGGCCGTGCCTCTTCGCACCAGACGGACGCAGCGCAGACCAACAGGACTGGACCACCTCAGGTTGCCGTCGCGGGGATGTACATGTACTTGGGGGCGTCGTACCCTGTGAGGCGGGCGCTTCGTTAGCGGGAGTCCTTGGGTAGCATCTGTGTTTGTTTGGTGGGAGGGTGCGGGAGGTGGACGAACGAGGCAGCAGAGGGCGGAACCTGTCCATGCGTCTGGAGCAGGTACTTGTACCTCGACCGGAAAGCCAGGAACAGAACAGACAGAGGAGCGACCGAACGCTTTTGTTCTGTGAACAGACACTCGACCCCCAAACGCACTGGACTGCTGCACCTGGATGCTGCTAAGCGCGTCGCGCTGTGATCCTACTGGCTGAGTCGGTACCAACCTTGGGTAGTCTGTTTGGTTGGAGCAGGGAGACGGAGGAGCGGGAGCAGAGCAGCTGGTGGGAAGGAGGGCAAGGTACCTCACGAAGAGGTAAGATACCTTAGGTCAGGTAGGTACTAAGTAATGTAATATGAGGTAGGTAGGTAGGTAGGTAGAAAGATGGAGAGGGGAGGAGGGGAGGGGACGACGAAGAGGGGGGACGAGTAAGGCGAGGCAGACAGCCACAGGCAGGCAAAGGCAGGCAAAGGCAAGCAAGCAGGGACTGGACATCAAAGGTGATGGAGGAGGGGAACATGCATTAGAAGCATCTGAACGAACTGCTGACTTACCTTACCTGACTGCCTCACTGCGAGCGAGAGCAGGAGCAAGAGCAAGAGCAAGAGCAGTCGACTCTCGGCCAAAAACAGCAGCAGCAACAACATCAGCAACAGCAACAGCAAGCAGGCCCCAACCGAGTCAGCGGCGGCGTTGCTGCAATCGGCCAGGATGCACTTCCTCTTTGCACGCCAGCTCCAGTTCGTGGCGGGATCGATTGCCCAAATGGAACGAGGTACTTTCGCCCACTTGCCCGTTGCTAACAAAGACCATGTATGTATTCGTATTCCACGCCTCCATGTACATAGCATGCATCTCCTGCCTCCAAGCCATGCCATCTGTCAGATCCGAACTGGAAGGGCATGTCCTCCGTCCTCCTCGTGGGTAACAATATCTGGAGACCTCTGGAGACTGACTCCCTCTGCACTCAAACTGGAGTCTGCAGACCAGACTTGTCAGGACAACAGATGCTGTGCAGTGCAGCACTGCCTGCAGGGAAGCCCGCATGTCCAGGACAGCTTGGGAACCCCATCTGTAACTCTGTGCGGCAAAGGTATGCGAATACGCACCACCCCGTCTCCAGTCAATAGTCTCCAGTCCCCGGCATCAAGCATCCAGCATCCAGCATCCTCCTCCCGCACACATCATGTACCTCATCTTGTCTTGCAGCTGCGACCCTCAGCCAAGCCCGCCGGACAGAGTACTTGTTCGTGAATGATGAGTTGCCACGAGAGCCAGAAGAGCTCCGCTTTCTTTCCTCTGCTTCAGATTCATAGCTCTTTCTACACTGCTGAGTGCAGCCTTCGTACGTATGCCTCGCCTCAATGTAAGGCAATTACGTGGTTCCTGGTGTAAGTCGACCCGTCGTCCGTCCCCCTTTCCATCGGTCCCATAACCAACCCAAGGGCATCCTTTCAGGAACCTTCTTGTCGACCTCCAAATTGCCCGGGTTGTCTTGTTCAACTGCACGCAGCCCTTGCGCAAACTCTGCCATCCTACCGTCAGCCATGTGTCGCGGAGTCGCGACTTTGACCCAACACCCAATTGACTCGCCCGTCTGTTATTCAGAGTTTTTTCCTCATCAACGTTATGCCGTACCTGACACCGTGACGGACGCCCGCGCGTCGCCTACGCATCCCTCTCTTCTAAAAACTGCCCCTTCAGCCCGAACTCTATCCCAAGGGTGTCCCCCCAAGAGCCGCCCGTGCTCTCGACTGCATAGTACGCTGTAAGAGCCTTCCCGAAGACACCTGTGAACGTTCGCCGCAGTGAGTACAAAATGCGGCCCGACTGATCCATGTTATCGATTGGGTCTTCCGGCCAACACGGGACGAAAGAGGAGGCAATCAGCAAACAGGCAGGGGCTGAGACGACGTCCATCGCTGAGTACAGACGACGACGACTCGCCGGGCATAGATGAGCTGCACCAAAGTATCTTGGTATTGAGCCCCATGGTCTGCTTTGCTCTCGATCAATCGTCTTTTGCGACATCACCTATCCGTACTGTACTCTGTATTCCTCAGGCGCCGAAAGAAGCATGTCAAGTACGAATATGGCGGGGCGGCTTCCAGTCCTATTCTTGGTCTGCCCAGGCTGTCATCAATTAACCAATATTGACTACGCCAGCATCGACCGGCGCAGTCTCCCGTTCAGGTCGCACCAAGGTCAGACAGCGGCCGGCCCACACCTGATTAGCGAGGACGTCCCTGGCGCAAATCATGAAAGTATCCAGTGCTGGGTATCCATTGACGTCTGCAGAGCCGGGAGGCAAAAGGGAAAGACTGGCCAGACATTGGTGTCTTGGTCCGAACAGTTGGGCATGAGACGTCTAGCGGCACTGATTGCTAGAGGCAAAGATTCAGGTCAAAAGATGCATCGTAAGATCGACGCTGGACCCCGCCCCGGCCAATACACACGCACACACACAAAACTCGTGGTACATACTCAAAGTCGCTCACCACGCAAATGCTATCAATTGCTTCTTCTCCCATAGAGAGCCCTGTGCTTTCCTCTGATGAACGAGGTGGACAGCCTGAAGCACAAACAGCCATCTGGTCCTTAGCCAGGCGCTATTCCACTAGCTGCATCTCAGCGGCCATCAGTGCCCATCCGTGGGGCAACCCACAAGCCGACGGATGGGCTCTGCATCGCAAATTGCGCTGGTGGTCATCCAGTTTTCCAAGGGTGGGAAATGGACCGTGGTGAAACTTCAACGCTGATCGGCGGTCTCCCGCATCTCCTTGAGGCTGCAGCTGCTGCATCGCTGGTGTCGATAAGGTCAGCAGCCCAGAAAGCCACGTGTAGAACAGCGGTCACCGAAGTTTCCAGCGCCATAATGGAAGTGTTATGGTCAGAGACGGACGGCAAGCAGCGAGGAGGGTCTGGCTTCATGCGTCTCTCTCGTCAGCATCATTGGATTGCCGCGGGCCGCCGGGCTTGCAGCATCACAAAGCGACGGCGGGAGACACCTCAATGCATATGACGACCATATGATTGGGCAGCCTGGTGAGGCATAGGGCGAGCGGGAGCATGAGCGTCGCCGCGTTGGGCCGTCCGCAGACCGCAGAACGCAAAACGCAGGACACAACTTACCACCAGGACAGTATCACAGGCCACCCATCCAAGTCAATCCGACTCCGAGAGGCAGGTAATTCCTCCGACGATCAGACCCGGAAAGCCTTGCAAGTTGCTAGATTTCCTTGCCAAAGTAGCACTGGTAGCATACAACTAGATGGGCCGACCACAAGACCCCCGGAGAGGTCTAGCCCATTGAATCCTTCCAGGACAAGACCGTCAGGGTCCATATCTTTTTTGATATGCTTGCTGCATTGCCTCCCCGATCGAATCCTGGTACTCCTGTGTGCCCGTATCCGTCAGGCAAGGCTGTTTTACGATGCATTCTTTGACAGCAACGAGGTCTCGACCGTTCTCGTCTGTTTTAGCTCAATTGTTTGCTCTTTCAGACACTGTGTCTGACTTTCAATCTCAGTCAACCGCCATCCGGACGTCCAAAGTCGTCTAGAATTTTTGTTGGCGTTTCTATTTCTGGCTCGCGAGTCACTGAAAACTGTAGCTGCATTTGGCCCGGGCACTGATTGGTGCCCTTGAAAGCGTCGTTTGTTTCAGCATCTGCGAGCGCCTACCAGCCAATCACAGTCGCAAGCTCCAGGAAGCTACCCAGGAACGTCCTCAGCCCATGTTTCTGATGGGTCCTCAGGCAATTGAGACTTCGATGGACTGACTGCCTGCTTACACTTACCTAAGCAGTTTCTTAGGTAAGTAGGCACCTCACTCAGGTCAGTCCATCCCGGCCCGGCTTTCTGCCGAAGCAGAGCTCGCGTCGTTAGTGCCCTCCACTTTATTTCTTCCAAAACCCAACGTCATTGACGCATGCAAACTTATTTCTCTCTCACACAACATCCATTGCAAGGACTTGGAGCTCTCAGCAGCTCCTTCACGTCCGTCATTAGGTCGCAAATAGAGATTCGGAGGACGCTTGGTGAAGCAGCAGATATAGAATTTGCTTGTCAATTGCGGCGCATACACAGTACGCACCCAACCCAAAAGGTAAGGCAAAAACTCGTCGAGCACAAAAAAACATTTCCTCGAGCTTCGCGTGATGAGTCTATATTTATTGGAGCTGTCTAAATCCCCCTATGTTGACACACTCTTACCGTATACGCAAAAAACTGAAAATTGCGCTCATTTTTCTCGTTTTAAATGAACCATTAAGGTGTCTGAAGTTTGGCTAATTCAAGACACAGATCAGAAGCTCTACGACGACCACGACTTTGACGATACAAACCGACACAACTGACTTTTTTTTTCTTTCTAACTTTTTCTCCCTTCCTCGTTCTCTTTTGAGCCCCACGCGTTTCCTCTTTTGCTCTTCGCGCCTTACCTTATCCACTCGTGAAGCTCCATCCTGACGCCCCACCATCGTCGCTCTTCGCAACACCATCGTGAACCTCAACCGCATCAATGGACGTCGCAAATGGAGCTGCGCAGGCCGCGGCTGCGGCGCCTGCATCAGCCAACGGCAACGGCGAGGCCAGCGCGTCTTCCAACCCAGGAGAATTCAAGCTCAAATTCTGCACCGTCTGCGCGAGTAACCAGAACAGGTGAGCAATACCTACCGTGCAATCGCGACGGATTCCCATCGCCGCGTCCAACTCGAGCCAGGTCCTGAGTGTAGAAGAAACATGTCGCTGACGTATCCCTCCACAACCTCAAGATCTATGGTATCCCATCTCCGCCTCGCGAACGCAAACTACCCCGTAATCTCCTTCGGCACGGGCTCCCTCGTCCGCCTCCCGGGCCCGTCCATAACCCAGCCCAACGTCTACCACTTCAACAAGACGTCGTACGACTCCATCTTCAAGGAGCTCGAGTCCAAAGACCCCCGCCTCTACCGCCTCAACGGCGTCCTCAACATGGTCGACCGCAACCGCCACGTGAAGTGGGGTCCCGAGCGCTGGCAGGACTGGCAGGTCGGCATGCCGCGCCTGCAGCACACCGAGGACCGCGGCAGCGCGGGCACCGAGGGCGGCGTCGTCGACGTCGTCATCACCTGCGAGGAGCGCTGCTGGGACGCCGTCATCGACGACCTCATGAACCGCGGCAGCCCGCTCAACCGCCCCGTGCACGTCATCAACGTCGATATCAAGGACAATCACGAGGAGGCGAGCGTCGGCGGCAAGGCGATTCTGGACCTCGCGAACGCCCTGAATGAGGCGGCCAAGAGGGAGCGGGAGGCTGTGGGCGCGGACGCGTTCGACAACGGCAGCGCGTCGGCGAGGGCGAGCTTCGACGAGAAGGTGCCCGAGATCCTCGCGGAGTGGCAGGACCGGTGGCCGCATCTGCCCGCGATCTGGACCTTGGCCTGGTTCTGATTCATGCTTCT
The DNA here is from genome assembly GCA_014705045.1 of Colletotrichum theobromicola. Classification (NCBI taxonomy): domain Eukaryota; kingdom Fungi; phylum Ascomycota; class Sordariomycetes; order Glomerellales; family Glomerellaceae; genus Colletotrichum; species Colletotrichum theobromicola. The sequence continues at coordinate 370,090 of JABGLZ010001020.1, forward strand.
CTATGTCGATCGTTCGGAGATTTTATAATGTGTCGCGGCACGGTCATGGGGCTCCGAGAAACACGGAGCAAACGGAACGGACGTTCTAGCTGAGACTGGGCGGGGATCAGCTCCCGACGGGAAAAAACATGGTTAGGTCGCCATTTTCCTCCGGACGGCTATCGCAGATCCCACGGACCGGTCCCGAGAGGAGAACGCAAAAACTCCCGGCAAAGCACACACCAGGTCATCATATCATGAGACCGACGGCACCCACACTCACATCGCGCATCACAATCTGGAAGGACGATGCGAAGCGGGAGGGGCGGATCATCCGAGGGAAGCATAAACCAGAGGAGGGATCCAGCTCGTTGGTCTAAATATACACTACAGAAGCAAAAAAAGGCTCCGGTCCCGCGTTGAGAGGGGAGGGCAGGTGGAAGAGAAAGAACAGGAGAGGACCATTGCTTGATCGGACGAGGAGATTTATGCGGGCTAGAAATTGGGACACCCCACGCGGATGTGCTCCGGGAGACAGACAACAGTTGTCGCTTGAGTTGAGGAAGGGAAAGCCGTGAGAGACTGTGGCCTCGCCTAAAATTTCGAGACGAGAGACCTCGGGCGTGCGACTCATGACCACGAGGAACCGCTCTCGCATCAAGAGAGTTTCCCCCCAACGAACACGTACATGAACTACGTAGGATGGTTTAATCATAATATCACTTGATAAAGAAACATGAACGTCACTACGCCTACGCGGATGCAACCTTGCCCTGCCGAGCCTCAGATTTAACTACGTTGCTCGTTCTCGTTGACAATCGTGTTTCCCAAAGTCGCATGCCGCTGCCGTTGTTTCCCGCGCGACCCTTTTTAAGCTATCGCAGCCGCGTTTCGAGCTAGCCTCAGTCAAGGCAGGTTTCACTCATAAAGTCGGCGGTCGGACCTTTTCCCCGGGGTTTCCATTGAATCACAGAAGAACTCGAAGGTGCAATTTTCCATGGTAAATTTGTAGAGACGACACAGCCCTCAAAGTGAAATTAAGCTGGCCGTTTTTGGCTCAGGTGAATGTGGGGAGCAAGCTTTCCCATCTGCCATCTTTATCGGTAATTCTTGCTGTTCAGACTTTGTTCATAAATTGATAGACTTGACTTTCACGGGAGCCGCAGAGAAAACATGACGCAGAAGCGATATCGATAGCGGCTAAAACGGCTCCGTCGATGCGTAACATTCGCCAGTGGTGTTGTTAGTGTTCTGATCTTTGATAGTCACATTTCGTTTACCTGCACTTGCGGGAATATCTTTTGCTAAGCCTCGCCGGTGAGCCGAACCCGTGCAGACCATTTACTGGTCGTCTTAGTTGGCCGTGATACGTCGGGCAGTTGGTCAAGACAGGCACTGGGCTGAACGGGCAGAAGCAAATTGCAGGCGGATGAACCGGAGTGTCCCTGTGAGTTTTGAAGTGGTGGGGATTTTCCATGATGGGCGCAGGCCCGCGTATGATCGTATCCGCGATCCCTCGTGTAGCTTCGAGGCCACCATTCCTTCGCATGCTTCCATCGAATGTTCGTTGGGCTGTAGCCAAGCTTCATTCCCGTCTCAGGGCGGGCGCGTTGGACGACGGGGAGGGGTTCATGCGGTTTGGATGTACCTTGCCATGTCACATGTCGCCTGGGAGCCTCACCTCGTGGCCGGGTCTCCTCTGCCCAGGGCATTCGGTTCGGGATCGAGGGTGATTGGCCCGGTAGCAGAGACCCAGCGACACCCGAATCAGGGGTTTGCTTGAAATCCGAACACAGTTGGCCAGCGCCTTTTCTGAGCACACAAAAAGGAGAGCACTGACGGCAGAATGATCGCGGCGGTGATGTCGAGTCCCCGAGGCGAGCTCGGCGGAGGCCTTCCAGACGGGTTGTCAGATTTGGGGATCTGGATTTCGAAGAATGGATCCCGCTCGGTGGCCCAGGAGGGCTAGAAGAGTCGAGACTCTGGTGAGAGAGGCCGTGGGCGACGGATGCAGAAAGAGCAGGGCGAGCCAGATGAGGTGCAATTTTAGATGCAATAAAACGGTGCATGGGGCATTGGCGGTTGACGAGGGTTGCGCATCGGTTGTCTGGACAGAGCCGGCCGTGGGTATCTGGCTAACGACCGTGGCTGACGGACGGTACCGTTGCATGGGAAACTCCCTCTTCGAGGAAGGATATCTGCAAGAAGAGTTGTTGATTTTTGCATTTTATTTTTTGTGTTTCTCCATCTTTCTTGCCATGGGTTCTCGCGGCTTCTAGGTGTCCAGTCTCATATCTGTCTGTAATCCTCTCCTCAGCGACGTGTATCTGGCCCTAGAGTCAGTGAAATCAGCAGAGCCAAGACTACGGGGCTGTCAGGGCCGTCCACTTCCATAAGGCGGGCAAGGCAAGACAGACAGACGACAAGCAGTAATGACAGTGACAGGCTGTCACGACTGGAACTGGAAGGCTGCAGACGCAAAGCAAGGCAAAGGCAACGCCAGTGCCAACGTCTTGGTGCGACTGGATTGCCAGAGTTCCGGCCCCTTGCGCAGAACGCTTTGAGAATCGCATCTCCACCATGCTTAAAAGGCATCCTTGCTCGATGTAACTGAACAGCAGGTTAAGGTCAGGCACGTCCGGATATGCCCATGGCCAGTGCCCCCTTATCCTTGCCCTTGTCTTCCGAATCTCCATCTCCCACAGACACTGCCACCGTGAGTGACAGGCTGGGCCCCGGGCAGCGTGTGAAGACCGCGATGGACGGGTTGGCGAAAATCCACAATCGAATTTTGTTGCTAGCGCGCGCCAGCAAGATGGACCAATGGGTTATGGAAAGGCCGCGCCATCACGGCCAAGGGTGGTTATTGCGTCAGGGGTGGGAGTCTGGTAGTGGCCGGCGTGACATGGCCTGGGGATCGGGAGGATGGATAGGAAGATTTGAGCGAGAGGAAGGGGAATAGTGTAGTGGTCGGGGAGACCCCTTGGAGGTGCGGATGGGAAAGGGGAGATGATGGATGGATGGATGCTATGCACGGCTGCATGAATCTGTGATGCACTGATGCGTGTATCTTAGCCCTGCGGGTGGTGTGGTGTGTGGGCGGACAGATGGATGGATGAACGATGGGAACCGTCTTGGGTGTTGGTGAGGAAAAGACATGACGAACGAGCGGGTAAAGGAGGATGTGGTGGATGTGGTGGATGTGAGACACGGATGAGGTGACTTGGACTGCTTCTCAGCTGAGAGACAGCAGCGAACGAATCAACGAAGCAACATGACTGGCAGGCGTCAAGAGTCAGAACTGAGAATGCAGGAACAGACTCTGGCGCTAATGTAATTCCTTGCCGCTGTGCATCGTTCCTGGCTGGATTGGATGCATTGTAACTTCCATCATTCAACGATTTCCGAATGCCCGCGTAGAGTTGCAGAGAACCCCACCCCCAATTCAATAAGGTACCGCACCGCCAACTGTGGAAAGCAGGCAGTGGCGGGAGATGAGAATCCGGAATGGCATCCTTCCCGCGCGACTTCCTTCTTTTCCAGCGTGCCAGGGCCTACCGTCGTGTCTCTCCACGTCGCGTCGTGTGTCTTGTCTTGTCTCTGCAAATACCAAGTACCAACCTGGTAATCCGTATGTCCAAGTCCAAAGTCGCGATAGGCTTCACTGTCCCGGTCCCCACTCGCCTTAGCTTGTTTTGCCCGATCTCTGCCTTTGCAAGAGCCGGGCGCCATGTAACGGCAGACGCCATTCTCGCCTTGTTCACACGTCAAGGCCACCCTCAGACTTTGGGCTGATGGTGAAGCTCAAGCCTGCTTCAACTCGTCGTTAGCAGGCAGCCAAAGGGGGCAACAGGAAACAGTCTCGTCTCGCAGTGTCTAACTCCGGATCTCGAAATGCATAGGTCCGATCCGAGTGTTCGTCGTCGTCAACCCCGTGAAGGTCAACATGTCGGGCAGCGCGTCGTCGTAGCATCAAAAAGTGGAAGAGCGTGGCAGTGACAGAGGCAATCGCTATGATCGAGGCCCTTAATAACAAGGGCATTTGGTCAGGTCCCTCCCCAAATCATCCCCGGAGCGCTCCCAAAGCAGACGATCAGCGTGGAATCGAAGTGGGGCAGCGCTGCTAATGGTAATTTGCAAGTACCGTTCGCAACATTCTCCAGCAGTCGTCGCGTGTCCGAGTGGTTTAACGGTACAAGCCACTACAACGGCTGGTGTCTCCAGTGTCATTTCCCCTCCTCCACCCCCCTTCCACACTTTGACTGCACCTTCCCCTTCCCCCCTTCCAACCCC